>WNYA01003954.1:0-21517 GCA_019512145.1 Engystomops pustulosus | reverse complement strand
GGCAGTTCTGAAGGCAAAAGGGGGTCCAACCCGTTACTAGCATGGTGTACCTAATAAAGTGGCCGGTGAGTGTATAGCGGTGTCCGTCCAGTAACCCTGAGTCATTGTTATGGGATTGTGTATATTATTTCCCTCCAGGTCTGCGGTGTCTATTATCTGTGTGGTCCCAGTTCTGTCTGAACTCTTGTTATTGTTTTTATGATACTTTTATTGCTGACATATCATATGATGTTTACCATGTGGCTTCTTAAAGGGACAGTCCACATGGAACTGACATGTTTTTCCTTCTCTGCCTTCAACCTTTATATTTTTTGGTCGATGTTGCCATATAATGGGGTTTTTTTTGTTTGTAAAATATTTAATTCTATCAGATTTCCATAGTTAAGCAATGGAAGATCTAGATGATATCAGTACACGACCTATATTGGAGGGAAGCTCCTAATGACATATATTTTGGGAATTCCCAAAATGCTTACTATTATGGGACAATAACCTACTTGATACTTCATACTCATTAAAATGCAAACTCTGTCTTTAAAGATAGAGGAGTTGGGGGGGGGGGGGGGGGGGCTGGAGCCCTAGGCCGTTGCCTATCCTTGCTTCATTCATCCATATGTAGCACCAGCATCCCATAATTAATCCATACGTAGCACCAGCATCACTAATCCACGTGTAGCGCCAACACCTCCTTATACATCCATATGTAACCGCACTACCCCCTCAAAAATCCATATGTTGTGCTAGCATCTCCTCATTATGCAGAGCCACCACCCCCTCATAATCCTATATGTAGCCCCACTACCCACTCAAAAATCCATATGTTGCACCAGCATCCCCTCATTAATCCATTTGTAGCCCCACCAACCCTCAATTATCCATTTGTTGCCCCACCACCCCCTCATTAATCCATTTGTAGCTCCACCAATCCTCAATTATCCATTGGTTGCTCCACCACCACCACATTAATCCATTTGTAGCTCCACCAACCCCTCAATAATCCATTTGTAACCCCACCACCCCCGCAATAATCCATTGGTAGCCCCACCACGCCCGTATTAATCCATTTGTAGCCCCACCACATCCTCATTCCATTTGTAGCCCCACCACCCCCTCATTATTCCATATGTAGCCCCACCACCCCTTCATTAATCCATATGTAGCCCCACCACCCCCTCATTAATCCATATGTAGCCCCACCACCCCCTCATTAATTATTTTAAATTAATTACTTGCCTACAGGCTCTTTGACCTGGGCTTTTGAAGGACACAGGCCTTATTACGTTGCCTATGTTATACAAAGGGAAAGGGTAGAGGTTTCTATTTATCAATTGTATCTGTGTCTTACAGATGTAAAAGTCTGCACTGCTATGACAAGGCACCTTATAGCGGTATCACCAGTAAATTCCCCGATGGCTCTGGGTCTGCCCTTGTTTTCAGAGTTGACTACAATGGCAAATTATCCCCTTTAAATCTAAGGGCAATCCCTTTAAACAATAAATGACAATAAATGACTACATAATAGTCCCCACATAACACTGCTACATATGTTCCTCAGTCTTTTGAGCGTCCAAATAAAACTTCCATACTGAATCTTCCCCTAAGGCTTCATTCACACGTCAGTAAATGGAACCGACCTGATGTCTCAGAAGTCAACATTTTCTTCTAGATCTCCTCTGATCGGCCAAGGCGCTCTCGAGAACATTTGATTTTTATTTTTCCAATTTTTTGTAATAAGCCACACAGGAGACGGATAGGATTCAACACTGGTGAACTTTATTTACAAAGAATCCACAGTGACAAAATATTGACAATATATTATGGCAGTCATAGCAACTCAAACAATACACCAAGAGGATATGAGCCATCCCCCCGGGGGGCGCCGGAGTGGTTACAACTTCCATGTGGGGGAGGGTGGGCAGGGACATTGTAGATTTATATATATATAGAAAAATATGCCATCAAAATGATTTGGACAATCAGACGCTTAGAATATTATTTACAGGAAAGGCAACAAACTGCTCCTATGTACAAGACACAAGGGATCCTCCATAGTCGTCCCCCCCCCCTCCCCAAAATATTATGTCCTGTAACCCCGTAAGTGCTGGAGGGGGCTTATTACAGTGCAAGACATAGCAGCACTGGCAAAGCATTACTGGGACCATCATTATGTGGTGGGCAGAGTGGCCAGAGGGACATATGTGGTAAAAAAGTGTCAAAAGGTCAATGAAGGGCGACTTAAATGTAAAAAAAAAAAAACTCCATTTAATATTGCATCTAGAAATTATGTGAATATTCAGAGTACTAACCAATTTTATGAAGCACAGCATTGGGATTTGGCCTATGCTGCTGCGAGTAACTGTCCACATTTTACTTAGTTGTTATGGAGTACCGGTGCGGCTATAGAAGTGGAGAGTGAATATGCAAAGGACTGAACATCCCCATTTAAAAAAAAATAAATAAAAAATTCGGGTGAATACTCTAAACAAGTCTATGAAGCACAGTAATTTTACTCGGTTGGCCTATGCTGCAGCGAGTACCTGCCCACGTTATAACAAATACATGTGCAGCTGTGGAAGGAGTGAATATACAATATACTGCACAACCTACATAACGTTGTGTTCACATTTATGTATCCTTTAGAAAAATGTTACCAGTTACCATTGTGCGTTTTGGATTCAGTTTAAAAATCCGATGAATAACGGATCCGTTTTTTTTTTTGCACTAATTTTAACGGACTTGGAATAGTGACTATCTTCTGTTACACTATCCATTATTGGAGTGTATAGTAGGACTAAAAAGCTATAAAAAAAAATAAAAAAAATAAAAATTGGTACTAACAGAAAACAACAAACTGCTAAACGGAAGCCAAAAACGCAGATGGAAATTGGCCCTTAAAAATAAGCTCCACCCCCTTTTAAAGAACGAGGCTGTTATATACAGCTTCACGCTCGTCACTTTCCTCAGCTTTCTGAACACTGCAGTTCACTCTCCATATTACATCTCTTTTCTGTTTTCACCCTACAACCTAAAGGGGTATTCCAAGCTGGGCATTCACATTTAATTAAATTCATTTGCCATATTTAAATATTTTTTCAATTGGTTGTTCCTGTGTGAAGATTATTTCTCCAAAATATAGCCATGTTGTCCCTTAGAAACGAGATCAGCTTCCTTGGATACGACCACCTGATATTTTGGCAGCGGTGGCCAGACATGTGCTATTGAGTCCTGTTTGACCACCATTCTTCATAGGATCATTACCACAGGACAGATGTGGGACCTGCAGTAACTCCCGGACATGACATATACAAAAACTTTTTTTAAATTTATTTTTATTACTATTTATGAGAAATTATCTTCACACAGGAACATTTTTTTTAATAACATCCAATTGAAGAAATGTTTATATATGGCAGATTAATGAAACTGAATGTGAATGCCTAGGCGAGAATACCCCTTTAATGATCACTCTACAACCCATCATCATGAGTAATTTAAAGGGCATCTACCACCAGGATGAAGGACTGTATGAAAATAAGCCTTAGGGCCTCCAGGCTCCATTAGTACCTATGGAGCCCCTCAGGCTCATTTGCATACAGTCCTTCATCCTGGTGGTAGATGTCCTTTAAAGGGAACCTGTCATCAGAGCGCTCTTTTTCAAAGGTGACAGGTTCCAATAGAGACAGAAAAGTCCTTATCACAAGTTAATTAGTATTAGTAATATCCGATTCCGATATATTCGCACATCATAGTCCCAGGGGCTGTGCCTTTCATATTGCAACGGATGCCTGTTTGTTTGAATCCTTGATACACTCGTCCCGCCCCCCCACTCATTATTATTCATCCCAAGCCCCCCCACATCCTCCTTCTTTTCCCCTCCCACCCATGATGTGGGCTCACCGCACAAGCAAACCTCGAGCATGCGCGGTGAGCCATGTATTCTGACAGCCTCGCTGTTACTGCGCTTGCGTCGCTTCCACTGCGCATGCGTCGCTTCCACTGCGCATGCATCACTTCGTACGCTAGCTTTATAGGCACCAAGTACATACGCAAACTGCTTAGTGAGTTTGCGTGCCTCCTCAAGCTGGAGTACAAGCTGACGCGTGCGCAGTGGCAGCGAGGTACAACGAGCCGCCCCGCTGATGACTGCACATCAGAATTACATGGGCCCACGGTGGGAGGGGGAATAGAAGGAGGATGTGGGAGGGGATTTGGGGTGAATAATAATATGCGGGGGGATGAGTGAATCAAGAACGAAACGGCGCCCCTTGCAATATGAAAGGCACAGTCCCCGGGACTATGATGTGCGAGCTGGCAGGGAACCAGGTACATTTTATGATGGGATATTACTAAAACTACTATAGTAAAAAAACATGTCTCTGTTTCTAATGGAACCTGTCACCTTTGAAAAAGAGCCCTCTGGTGACAGGTTCCCTTTTAAGGGAACCTGTCACCACATTTTCTCTTACAGAGCTAATGACAGGTTCCCATAGAGCCTAACCTGACACCCTTCTTTACGCTAAAAATATTTTCCCTCACATCCCATAAAATCAACTTAATGTTTACCTGGCATCAGAGGGGGTGTGTCCTGCTCAGATAGCCCCACCCATCTACTCCTCCCCATGCCATATGCCTCCTTACCATTCAGCACTCCATGTCATGTGACCAGCGTGATGTCATCTAAGGTCCTTTACCCGGTACCATTAACATCTACCCCATGTATGTATCTGATCACATGAAATCACACCAGCCACCATGGAGGATGGGGAGCAATAGAAGTCTTGTGATTTGATACATACATGATGTTCATGTTACTGCATAATGGAGCTTAGATGACAGCACCCTGGTCACATGACATGAAGTGCTCAATGATGTAACAGAACTCTCTCTCTCTCTCAACATTCCAGTAAGATGCCATGTAAAACATTTGACAAAGGTTTTTCTACCCCTGATAATACATAAACAAAGCTGTGTGTGTCTGTAGTTAATTATTAGCAGACGGTCCCTCTGTATAGGTTCCATACAGCAGCATGTCCATCCAGCGTGGCCTGTCCATCAGGAACAAGGAGGCGGGGCAATGCAAGTAAAATCTTATATATAGGACCCCTTTAATATCATTTGAGTCGCATAAAAGTTTATAAACTGATTTTGTGACATTTTAGCCGTGGAAAGGAACCACGATGCTTTTTTATGAAGTATTTATTTTGGGAGGGTTAATTTAAATGGTAGGTTCCCTTTAATAGGTCCGCACCTTCTTCCTCTCATGGAAAAATCAGGAATGGTTTACATGTATCTGTGGATAGTTTGGGTGCACTATGTTTGCTCTTTCCAGGATATGAGCGGCAATGCAAAAAGTAGGTACGGGCCCCTTTAGCGTTGGGCCCTGATGGTATCTTCTTTATCAGGTAGGTAACATAATCTTCACCCAGAGGCTGAAATCCATCCTGACCACCACAGCGGCGCATTTACTTCTGCAAGATCTGAACTTAAAATAATCAACGTTCCCATTCACTGGCAGCAAGCAGAGATCTTGATCGGTGGTCAGAAATAGACATCTTTCTTAATTTGTGAAATCTGCATTTTACAGTGATTATTTTTAAAATATTTGCACAATTTATTTGTGTCATTTACTCTGAGCTGCGTAATAATAGCTGAAACGTAAATGTCTTTCACTATTGAAATGTCATCTACTCCTCCATACACCAAGGGAGACAGAAGCCAGGGCTAGAGAATTTTAAACGCAGCTTTGGATGTGACTAGAGGGAAGGAGGGATTTACAAGATTTAAAAGCACAGTACCAGGTTTCATGGTGACACTTGTTCTGAGCATAGGGCATATGTAACATGAAGGTGACCGGACCCCCATTCCACTGCAGAGTAAATGGGGAGTCGAAATGTTTCGCGATGCATTGATATAGGAGGCCACGTGCGTTTCGTATAACAAAGGCTCCGTTTTATTGATATGATACAATGTAACAGTGAATGTGTGATCAAAGTGCTACGAAAAAGGAAATCTAGATACATGTTTATACCGCACAACATCTGAAGGACACCCAGTAGGAGGGGAGGGGGGGGGGAGACATCCCCAAATTCTGATACAGTAACACAGTACTCATGGTCTATAGTACTTCTGTATAATCCACAGATAATGGGAGTAACTTTACAAATACCTGTGTCGAGCCATCTATACCCTACTCCAGTCACACACAGAGCTGCAATCACAATTCAAAACGGTCTTGTGCGGTACAATCATCTGCACTGCATTATGGGGGACTGTAGACTAGACATCTAGGCTAGCAGGACAGGTAAGACAATGTAGTAAGCAAGGTCTAGGGGGAGATTGTGAGGATGTGCAGAGCCGGAAAGCAAACAGAAAAGCAGCCGAATTGTGAATGAAGCTCTGGAGGCGATAAAATATATATACGAGAATAAGTTACTCAACATTCTCATGGGATTATGTCTAGAAAGTAACAAGCTCAGGGAGACGTTATTCATGATAATGTCTCTGCACACGGCAGGTGACTGGAGTCCTGGGTACTAGGCTGTGTGATCCGTATGGGTCCAACCAATAGGGCTTGGATCTTGGATTTATAAAAGTTAATAAACAAAAATTAAAAAAAAATTTAAAAGGGGATGTCACCTTGGAATGAATTCCATCCAAAAAGTTTACAAGATTCTGGTCCAAGCAGATTCCACGTTCCCAAGCCGCCGCCTCCCGTGCTCGTAGTTCTGAAACCCGCCCCCAAAAATCGAGAATACGGATTGTATGTGTAATACCCTGTATCTGCCGAGGCTGTGATGTCATCACTGCGGGAAATTTGTACATTCATGATATCATCAGTAACTTCTCGATTTACAGCAACAATCCAGGTTGTACATACACAAGGCACAATGTTTAAAAGTCATCCAACCTATCGTGCGGCTGCAAGGGGATGCTGGGACAATGACAATATGGAGAAGACAATATACATGGAGGTTCATAGCCACATCGGGACTACAAATCCCAGCATATCGTTGCAACCAAGGAACCACTACTGGCCCCCAATGGATTGATGTTGGTCTCCCTAAACCCAAGGTTACATAGTGTCTTGAGTTGCTCTCAATCTCAATGATTCCCTGTCTATCACCACAAGATCAGGATTACATGTGATCGGTTTTACCACACTAAAAAATATTTTAAAAACTTTTAGAACACAAGTTTTTTCACTTGACAATAAATAAGAACAATAAAAAAATAATAATGGCCAGCTGGGCCGGCAACACTTATACACAGTTCATCTATAGCCACAGAATCGGAGTGAACAGTCGGACCCTCTGAGCGCTTGGTCTTGTTGCGGCTGACCGTGGATGGTCCCCGAGGACTGTTGTGGTGTCTGTATAAAACACGGACAGAAAACAGGACCCAAAGCACTGACGGACAGCAGTAAGATGTGATGCCGGAGTCACTGCTCACTCACCAGTGGTTAATACCTTTTGCCGAGAGCCAGAGATCAGCCGTAGCTAACCCACCGACTACTTCTACAGTTCCCACCATCATAAGGATTCAGCTGTAGGCACATAACAGTACCGAGTTCAAATACTTTGGCAATCATACCCTATCGTACCACCCGAATCTTCCATGCTTTGTTCATTGACTCTTTGGACTGAGGACTCCTTGGGCACATCACAAACCTCACGAGAGTTGGCTCTTGAAACCTGCGTCATGGAGATGTTAGATGGACGATGGAGGTGTGAGCATGTAATGCGTCAAAAGACAAGCCAAAGACGAAGTAAATGGGCAGCAGCGACATTAGAAGAGGGTCCAGCTTAAGAGTACGGTGCGGTGGGGGCATCACACCCTCCATAGCAGCAAGTGGTTGGTGCTGTCATCTCTGCCCACAGTCTCGCTGCTGTTGGTGAGCCTAAAGTCCTCATAGCCGTCTCCTCCGCTGATGACCAGGAGTTTGGATTTTGGTCGGTGTCGGGTGGAGTCTCTTTTTTCTGAGTCACATATTTGATCATTGCCTGATGAAAGGTAAAAAATTAAGAAGAAATTACTATATACTCTTGCAAGACAGGAAGCAGACCAACAATTGTCGAGAGCCACCAAACGGCCTCCAACAATTGTCGAGAGCCACCAAACGGCCTCCAACAATTGTCGAGAGCCACCAAACGGCCTCCAACAATTGTCGAGAGCCACCAAACGGCCTCCGACAATTGTCGAGAGCCACCAAACGGCCTCCGACAATTGTCGAGATCCAAACAATGGCTTTCGACAATTGGCGCACAGAATAAGGAGCTTCTTATAACTGGGTTGGAAATAATGATCCTTGGCTTTAGACGATAATTGTTCCCTGATGGTTGGCACATGGTGGCTGCAGTTGAAGCCAACAAGGCCTACTGGTTTCTGGCAAATGGGGTGAAACAACAGTGGCCTGATGATCCAGGTTATGACAACTATAACCCAATTATTCTTGCCATGACACAACAGTGGCTCGCTTACAGCTTGGAGCAATGATTCCCTGACAAGATGGGTGACAGCGCAATTGTTCATCCACACTTGAATTCACAGGAAGACAAGATCACAACTTCTGACCATAATTTGCTCTTACCGGTTGTGATTATCCATCTTTGAACATGTAGCAACAAAGTACTCACCTTGGTCTACAGGCAAAGGAAAGTGCACATCAAATCCATCTGGTAGCTCCACAGATGTGAGGAACCGGACGTGGCCTGTGTGTCCTTGAGAGAGTCCCACCGGGCTCATTGGACCCTTCAGAGAACTAGTGCTGGAGGCGATAGTAAGGGTGAGGACCACTCCGGCACTGGTCCCTATCCACAGAAGATCTTTGCAGGCCAGCAGAGCTGTGATCCTCAAACACGCTGACTTGTGTTGGCGGATGATGGCATCGGAGCCTTGAGGGAGAAGAAAAGAAGACGTCCTCAGTACGTGGTTGCATCTAAATCAAAATGCAATGGAGAACTGTCAATGGTAGATTATATGAAGACCTGGGCTCATGTTACCTGCCAACATCTTGTGCACAGGTGGCGCAATATCCACCTCCGCCAACTGCTCAAAGGTTGTGGCGTGATAGAGTCGAACCTGAGCACTGCCTTGCAGAGCGATCCACATCCCTACGTGACTTGTGACCATACACGTTACACAGCGGTTCGGATCCTGACCAATATGGAATGTGTGCTGGAGGTGGAGAAGAAAAGACGGATCAGGGAGTGGACAGAATGAAATCGGAATTATTGCCATTCACTGAAAATTATTTGGGATACAACTTTTAGAGACACAGATAGATGTCCCTCCCTGTCACCAAGAGCCCACAATCTAGTTTTACAGCCAATAAGAAGTTTGGCACCGGCCACTGACCAGTACCGGCCATCATGCTTTGCGGATCAGAGTCCAGCCATCACCATTTACCTCCTGAAGCAGGGATGATGTGTTCAAGATGATCACCCTGTTCTGACAGCCGCACCACAGCTTCCCAGAGATGGACACCATCTTAGTGATTGGACTTCCGGAATTACCAAGGGGCAGAATTTTTGAATTCTGAGGGTCCCAAAAACTCCCTGGGGGGGAAGGGGGGATAAAAAGAACAGTTTTAGACCTGGGCTACTGCAATAGTTATGTCAGATGACAAACTTTACGGTTGATGATGTTGTTGTAGTCAGGGTCACGTGAAGTCATCTGTATATACATTAAAATATATGATTCATACACATTGGATAAAGGTCGTCTGCTGTATATGGGGGTTTCCTGATTACTCAGACAGCAGAGGTCAGGGAATAGATGGGTCCAGTAGGATATACTCATGGAAACACAAGTATATTTGGTGGACTCATGACGAGTAGCCTTCCAAACAGGGACAGGACTAACCACTGACAAATCTGAACCCAAAGAGCTGTAGACACAGTATAGGACTTCATCCCGAGCCCCGTACCTGCTTCTCTCTGATAGACTATAAGATCTCCGGTAGCTATAGACACAAACACTTGGTTGTCCAGGTACCTGCAGACAACAAGAGGATTATTACATCAAATCTCTGGAATATAATCATCTGGATTTCAGGGCGATTACCACCGAGACTCCTATATCTATACCAATGAATAGGTTAACCCGACGCCCTACGGGTGCTGGAGAAACCGAGCTACTTACAGGATACACATGACGGCGGCCGCGTGCTGCATCTTCATGCTGTTCTTACGATTACGGATGTTGTCTGAAGACTGATAGACGTGGATGCTAGGAAGTGAAGACAAGCAGCTCATGACGTCTTACATATTACATCAAGATACAAACACAACCAAGACCAAGACTATATGGTAACTTTTACTGGTATATATATACATTCATTACATTGGTTTATATTGCTTGGTCTTCAAAACACAAATGTAGGTATGTAGCTCCCTCTAGAAGAGGTTGGTCCTATTTAATAGTATGAGCTTGCCACCAACAAAGGATAAGGTCTCCAACCCCCCCACCCCAAAAAAACATTATAAATAGTTTCTTACCAGCCGTCCTCAGTTCCCAGCCACATGGAGCTCTGGTACGCCTCGGGGTCGATACTCAGGAGGTCTTCTAAGCTCCCCTGTGTAAATGACCCCCGGCTGGATCTCCTAACTGCAGGCCCATCGGTGGGACTCTCACTGTCCCGGTTCTGATTCTGGTTGAAGTTGCTGGGAATGGGCAGGAACCCGGGCTCCTGTTCTTCTTCAGAGCTGGTGGTCTCGGCAGTAGTGTCCTTGGCACTGGTCATTTCTTCATCTAACATATCAATACAAAGGCAACCATTATCAAATCCATCTCCCCCCATGGTGTGCAGACCAGGACATGCTGCCCTCTACTCTTGAACCCTTCTTGTTTCAGCTGTTACTCACTTCCAAAACTGGAGGAGATGGTAGAGCGACTGGCCTGACTCTGAAGGGTCCCAGAGGGGCTGGGTGATGACTCGTCATCTGTATCGTCACTGTCAAAGGGCACCAAGTCCCTACTGGCACTATCTGTGTGTTCTGAAAGCTCCAGGGAGGAACCAGAGATGGAGATATGGAGGCACTGCTGGGAAGGTGGAGGCTCATCTTGATGCGGCCGTTGCTGCTCCGATGACTGGTTCATCAGGGCTGGGGGTCTCTCTCTGCTGCAGGACACAAATTTCCAGATAATGTCAACACATTATAAGAAACCCTCCGTACAGAAGAATCTTCTATATTATGGAAACCATCAGCAAACAGCTGTTGATAGACCCTGAAGAGCATAAAGTTGTCCTGCTGTAGATGGTCTAGGGGTCCTCTCATTCTTATAACCCATGCAGAACGAGTGGTGGTGTGTTAGGTGTGATTTTTGACTAAATTGACCAAAAACCAACCTCAAAAGAACAAGTAACAACAATGTCCCTGTGGACATACCTGTAATTCTTCTTCAGTCCTGGCACGGAGGCGATGCAGAGGATACGGGCAGAGCAGACGGCGATACAAGCCTCCACCGTTGGCTCATTCCTGATGCTCAGCAGACAGACCTGTCCCACGTACCCATCGCTGTTACACACCCAGACCTCGTGCATGTTGTCAGGACTGCTCTGACTTGGAGACGCGCAAGAGAACTAAAAAACAAGAAGGTCAATTTAAGGAGCGTCTCTACAACCTGAAGGACCTGCTCAGAGGTCAGTGTCTCTTTACTTACAATCTATTACAAGAACATCTTACAATATTTGAATTCTGAACCTCCAAAACCCTCCTAAGCATGGACTTCCTGTCTGGAGGTCACATGACAGGAAATCGATGCACAAAGTGTGTAAACATTACCACGGTAACCCCAGCGCAAGCACAATACTTCAAGATCCAGAGAAACAGTGAATTTTGAAACAATCCGTAAAGTCATTATCTGGATTTCGATTTTCTTAATCCAAAGAGCTTCATATTTCTAGACTGTCCTTAAGTAACTGAGAAAATTAATTAACTTTTTTCTGCAACTTGAAGTCCGGATCATTATAATTATCTCCTCACATGTTAACAAAATCAACACTTTTAGGTATTTCCATCCCTTTATATTCCCTTAAAACGCTCCTATGCATGGACTTCCAGTCTGGAGGTCACATGACAGGAAGTTGATACCATAGAATAGGAGCAAGTCTTCTCCTTGGAAATCTCCTTGGAAATGTACAACTTACACAGTGGGGCTTATTTTCTAAGGGTCGCGGATCGCACTTTTGTCGGACTGTTCGATGTTCACTTCGATGGTCACTTACTGAACCATCCCAGGAGAACATCTGAATGTAGGTTCTTATAGATTTCCTCCAAATTATTTATTTACTTGAAGACCCCAACATTATTCTCCTGCCGGTATCTAACCCCCCCCCCCAAAAAAACCCCAAAAACCTGAGTCATGGAAGAAATGGATCATAACACTCTCCTCACCTGCATCCCGCTGCGTGTCTTCATGATGGGGATGGCCTTGAGAAATTCTGGATCCAAGCGGTTCTTGCTGGTGGCTGTAGAGGGAGAATCTGGGGGTTAATATTGTAGGGCCACGTCCTCACCTCACACCGTCTCCCCATAGTATGAAAACAGATCATCACATGGGACACATTTATTGAGTACCGGGTTCCCCTTTAAAGGAAAGGCGTGCAATGCCTCCTCTGAAGCCAGAGGTATGATGGGAGCCACTGTGGACGTGCAGGCCCGTGCCACCAGCTTCCTCATATCGGGTACACACAAGGGGGCGGTCTCTGCAGAGCACTGAGGGGCGTGTAGCTTTAGCAGAGCCTAGGGCAGTGGTGGCGAACCTATGGCACTGGTGCCAGAGGCGGCACTCGGCG
Organism: Engystomops pustulosus; assembly: GCA_019512145.1. NCBI lineage: Eukaryota > Metazoa > Chordata > Amphibia > Anura > Leptodactylidae > Engystomops > Engystomops pustulosus. The sequence continues at coordinate 8,721 of WNYA01003954.1, read as the reverse complement.
CCCTCTCTGTGGGCACCCAGGCCATCAACCCAGCATGAAGTTCACCAGACAGAACTCAAAGAATCTTCCTACAGAATCTTCCTACAATGATAGATGAATTTGCCCTCCTCCTTTCAAATGCATCGGTGTATTTAGGAGGCTGAAGGATTGAAAGTTGTTAAAGAACAAGGAGAAATAAACTATTGCTTAAATTGCTGTGCAATAAATAAATAAGCAATAAAGCACTTTGCAATAAATAAGTGGCTTTTGGTTGAAGTTTGGGCACTCAGGCTCTAAAAGGTTCGCCATCACTGGCCTAGGGAGACGCCCCAGTAGCCTTTTCAGGCTTATTAGCATATAATAAAAGATAGATTTTAGGGACAAAAGAGGGCAAACCTTCCTTCATCAAAGACACCCGGTGGATGACACCTGCATGGGGAATCTGTCCCGGGATCTACTCTGGTAAGCAGATTCCAGATGGAAGTTCTGCTCTAAATAGAGACCCAATGCTGTCCCAATGGGAGATAAAACTAAAGATGGCGGTATTATTTATACACTATTGGAGCAGATCCTGCACACATGCATTTGCTTCTTATATCTATTACCCAGCTTTTTCTTGGCCTCCTCGAAGGCTTGCTCGAAATGCAGCCTGGCATCCGGGTTGCTGAACTCGAATATGTAGCTCTCGGTGCCGTCGGCTTTGGTGGTGGTCAGCTCCACTTTATTTGGTGGGAAGGACATGGAGAAGGAGAGGGATTGCTTCTCGGCCAGTTCTCGATGGACGGATGCCATCATGTCTTTGATGACATCATCGAGGGTCTGTCAATAGAAACGAGGATAGATCACGACATGTGCTTGTATATGTTCTCAGTGCCCCCACTCCTATTTCAGCTCATATTCAGAGCACAAACCAGCAGGAGGCAGCAGGGAACTCATCTGGGTCACATCATTACATATATGGTTAATGTATTAGGGGGAGCTTGTATTTCGCAAACAATTTCTTTCAGGGACAGCAGCTTGTTGTGACCGTTTTCCGCTCTGCCGATTAATTTTCCAGTCTCTGCACGTGAACAATGCAGCTTTATCCCCGACACACAACAACGCTAATGCAGAGGATAAACCCGCCGCTGCCAAACACCCCCAAGTGACGGCACAATTATACGATCCCAGAGAAAACTATGCCAGGAACAGGCAGAAGTATGTGGCCTATACTATACATTCCCCCCTCCACCACAAAATATACCCAACTGCAGATTTATAGACCTTCTACTCTAATCACATCCAGAGCTGCATCAGAAATTCTCCTGTTATGCACTTAGCTCTCAGCCTGGTGTAATGTCTCCCACAATCCGCACATAAACTGCACTAATTTACAGGGGCAGTGAGCAAAACTGAGGATGCAACTTTGGGTGTGATTGGAGCAGAAGGCACATAAATCAGAGAACTGGTCAGGTTCCTAGATATGACAAGTACAGATCCCCCTCTGCTGTGACGGGTTCCCCCCCCCCCCCCCCCCCCCCTGTGTTTGTCTAGACATCGGCGAGGGTGAAATCCTAATTATATTCTCTCCTCAAACCAAAACACAATAATTACGTTGTTTACCGTGGCAGAAGATTTGGGGGTGGGGTGAGGATGCCATTTCTTTTTATGATATATTTTTGTCAGACACTAGTTTACATCACATGTTGTATTGTTTTAATTTAGTGCGGGTCACCCCCATTTTATACATGGCCGTCACACCCTCCAACCTATTACCTGAAATGTTACCAGATAAAGCAACAAGGCTCCATTATTCAGTATCCAGCCCGTTTTCCCCATAAGTCTCTATAATTCTCACCGGTTGTCACCACTAGATGGCGCTGTACTTGTCTCCGATCATACACATAGAACATAGATCGCCATCTAGTGGCAGGAACAGGTAATGCAGAATTTAAGCACCACAATCTTAGAGTGTGATATATTTTCTGACCTGGTGGGGGAAGCTGAGGGTCTCCGAGAGTTTGCTGATTTGCCCCATGGTGCTGAGGTCTTCATCCAGCCGGCTGATGGCTTTCTGGATGCTGTCCCTGTTAGAGGTCTGGGATGTTCCTGCCCAATCAGAAGTAAAACGGTTAGTATATTATACAATGTGTGTATGTAGCAGAGCTAAGATGGTTTTTTATATATGTAATAATATGCTCAGCTGCATGAACAATACCTTGTGCACTATAGCTATACAGGTCTTGTTTTTTGTGGGACAAATTGTATTTTTTATGGCACTTTCACATATACATCATAAAAACATTTATTAACCCTTTCTGTATAGTAGATTTAAAAAAAATTGGGTATTGTTTTTACTATTCAAATTTTGCTGCACATATGGTGCAATATCTTCTCTTTTCCAAATACAACAATACCCAAAATTTATCGGTTTTTTTTTAAGGTATCCTATTTGCACATTTTGTGGAAGAAAATGACATTTTTGCATTTTCTCCTTTCCAGACCCATAACTTGTAGCCGTGTGAGGGCTTGTTTTTTGCATAAAAGGAGAATTATTCTCACCGTTAATTCGGTTTCCATTAGTCCACCATGACGGCCCCAACTGGAGGATGACCCTTGACCTCTGTAGGGACAGGAAGCAGAGAGGTTAAATACCCCACCCCGGCATCCGTACACCAGTGGCTACCAAATAACTACACCGGCCTTGGATGCAACCCATTTATTGTATGTTATCAATGCACACAGAACAAATAGGCAATTTTAACTTTTTTAAATTACAGGGTGGGAAATATATATGGGCCGTCATGGTGGACTAATGGAAACCGAATTAACGGTGAGAATAATTCTCCTTTTCCATAGCGTCCCCCATGACGGCCCCAACTGGAGATGTACCAGATAAATAATTAGGGTCGGACAACAGCTTGTAAGACCTTCCTTCCGAAGGACTGGTCTCTAGCACTTTGAACATCTAGCCTATAGTGTCTGGCAAAAGTTAGGTGAGTAGACCAGGTAGCTGCTCTACATATGTCCTCTAATGAGGCGCCCCGTTTCTCCGCCCAGGAGGCTGCCACTCCTCGGGTCGAGTGGGCCCTAATAGTCCCTGAAATGTCCAGGTTGTTGGCATCATAAGCTTCTTTGATGATTGTTCTTATCCACCTGGCGATGGATGCCTTTGAAGCTTTTCTGCCCTTGCTCTTTCCTTTAAATTGTAGGAGAATGTTGTTGTCTTTTCTCCAGGATTTGGTAACTTCGAGATAATGTAGAAGGTATCTTCTGACATCCAGTGTATGCCACTCCTGTTCTTTGGCATGTTTTGGATTCTGACAGAATGAAGGTAGAATAATCTCTTGGTTACGATGAAAAGATGAAGCTACTTTAGGAGTAAAGGCTTTATCTAACATTAGAACAATCTTATCTTCACATATTTTAAGATATGGTTCTTTAATAGACAAACTTTGGATCTCACCCAAACGCCTAGCTGTTGTTATGGCTATGAGAAAGGTGAGTTTTAGCGTTAACTCTCTAAGTTTAACCGTCTCTAGAGGTTCAAACGGTATTTTTGTGAGATAATCCAGTACTAATGAAAGATCCCAATTGGGGATATTCTGTTTTATATGAGGTCTTAGTCTAGCCGTAGCTTTGACAAACCTTTGGATCCATCTATTTTCGGCTAATGGAGTGTCGAAAAAGGCGCTGAGAGCTGAAATTTGGACTTTTAAGGAATTCGTCTTAAGGCCCTTGTCAAACCCTGCTTGCAGGAAGTCTAGCACCTGTGAGACATTAGGGGACATTTGGTTAGGAGGAGTCCTGCCACAAAAAGACACAAATCTTCCCCATATCCTGGCATAGATTTTGTGGGTAACTGGTTTGCGGCTCGCTTTGAGTGTGGAAATTACCTTGTCTGATAGCCCCCTGGATCTTAGCAATCTCCCTTCAGGATCCATGCCGAGAGCTGGAGGGCCTGTGGATGTGGATGGTAAACTGGACCCTGGAACAGAAGATTGTTTAGAGGTTCCAGCATGACAGGTTCTTCCAATGCCATCTTTCCTAGCCACGGAAACCAGTTCCTCTTTGGCCACCAGGGAACAATGAGAATAACCTTTGCTTGGTCTTCTCTGATCTTCTGAATCACTCTCGCTATGAGAGGTATAGGAGGAAAGGCATACATTAGCGGTCCGCTCCAGGACTGGCTGAAGGCATCCCTTTGGCAAACCGGAGTATCTGGATGCAGAGAGAAGAAATGAGGAACTTTTGTGTTTTTGCTGGTGGCAAACAGATCTGTTACTGGTCGTCCCCATTTTTGTGTGAGACTTGAAAAGATGTTCTCGTTTAGACACCACTTGTTGTGGTCTATTGTCTGACGACTGAGATAGTCCGCTATTTGATTCATTTCTCCCTTTAGATGGGTAGCTGAGAGGGAGCGGATGTTGGTTTCTGCCCAGATGAATATCTTGTCTGAAAGACTGAGGAGATCGGGGTTCCTGGTACCCCCCTGATGACGGAGATAAGCCACCGTGGTGGTGTTGTCTGAATAAATTCTTACGTGCTTTCCCCTCAGGCTTTGAGCACTTGCTCTTAAAGTCTCTAGAACAGCTCTCAGTTCTCGGAAGTTCGAGGAACGGGATCTGATTGAGGACGCCCATAGACCCTGAACGGGAATGCCTGCTATGTCCGCTCTCCATCCTGACCGACTTGCGTCCGTCTGGATATTTATCACTGGCCAGGGATGCCACGATATCCCTCTTTCCAGGTTGGAAGTATCTATCCACCACTCCAGGGATTGCTTGACCGCTTCCGGAATCTGGATCTTTTGATTCAGATGTTGGGGATCTTTGTCCCAGGCCGCCAATATCCAATTTTGAAGGACTCTGGTGTGACTTTGGCTCCACTGTACACATTGTATCGAAGATGTCATAAGGCCCAGTATCCTCATGGCTTCCCTTATCGTGCAGTGACTTCTTTTTTGAAACATTACAACATGTTGCATTAGTCTTGTTGCCTTCTCTGGTGGTAAGAAGGACATCTGCTGGATCGAATTCAATAATGTCCCTAGGAACACAACTTCTGTGCTTGGATTTAGTTTGGACTTTTCCAGGTTTATTATCCATCCTAACTGCTGTAGGATCCTCATTGTGAAATCTCGGTGGTGTATAAGCTCTTGTTTTGAACCGGCCACCAGTAACAGATCGTCCAGGTAGGGGATGACTAGAATCCCTTTTCGCCTCAGGAAAGCTATCACCTCGATCATGATTTTTGTGAAAGAAGAGGGGAGAGTAGTGCCCCTCCCTTAATTGTGTCTGGGCTACTGGGATGATGACATCCAACTGAATAAGTTTTTGTATCTCCGACCACAGTGAGTTTGAGAGGTTTTCTGAGGGCTGCTCTGTCAAAACAAATTTTCTGGGGGGAAGAGAGGTTAATTCTAGATGGTAACCTTCCTGAAGAATATTTAGTATCCAGGGATTTGATGTTATCTGAGTCCATTGGAAGTGGAACTTCAATAATCTTCCCCCCACCCTGGCGTCATTGTTTTCTGAACACTGGGCCCGAGCTGCTGGCACTGAGAAGGAAGCCCCTTCCTCTCCCTCCTTTAGGGTAGCTCCATCTGCCCTGTTTGCCTTTCCCTCTAAAGGGCTGTTTTCTGTCCTTAGAATCTCGAAAGGGTTGCTTTCTTTGGTTACTTCTGGATTCCGGAAACCCTTTCTTCCTGTCCGCCGCTTTTTCCAAAAGAGTGTCAAGTTCAGAGCCGAATAGGTATTCCCCTTCAAACGGAATACCACATAACTTTGACTTCGATCTGAAATCACCAGTCCACTGGCGAAGCCAAAGTGATCTTCTGACTGAATTTGATAGTGCCCCTTCCTTGGCACTTATTCTAACTCCTTCCGCTGAGGCATCCGCGATGAAGGCTGTGGCTGCTCTCAACGTTGAAAATGTACTCAATAGCATCTCCCTAGGAGTGCCGTCTCTAATATGACCTTCCAATTCGGTAATCCAATGAAAGAGAGTCCGCGCCATAGATGTTGTGGCAATATTTGATTTTAGATTCAACATGGCACACTCCCATGTCTTCTTTAGAAGGCTGTCCGCCTTCCTATCCAGGGGATCTCTTAACTGGATTGCGTCCTCAAACGGGAGGTCCGTCTTCTTGGTCATTTTTGTGACCTGGATGTCTACTTTAGGGGTAGCGTTCCAAATTTTGGCCTCTGTTTCATCAAAAGAGAGTCGATTTTTAAATTCTCTAGATATGGAGATTTTGTTCTCCGGTTCTCTCCATTCTTCTAGGATTAGTTCCTTAAGAGTGTCATTTATGGGAAACACTCGCCTTTTCTTAACTTTAAGAAGTCCGAATAATTCGTCCTGAATAGATTTGGTCTCTTCTACTTCCTCAATTTTGAGGGTATCCCTCATAGCTTTTAGTAAGGGTTCCAGATCTTCGGATGCTAACAAATATCTCGACTCCATTCTACTTGCTGAATTGGAGGGACCTGGCTCCATATCCATAGATTCCTTGGTCCCTTCTGAGTCTGATGTATAATCCGACATGGATTCTATAACTCTTTGTTTTTTATGTGGAGGCTCCTGAGGTATGAAAGCTGTCATGGACGATGTTATAGATGTTTTCACTTCTTCCCTGATAAAACTACGCATTTCATCCACGAATGAGGTTCTCTCTTCCCTGAGTAGATTATCCACGCAGGTTTTACAGACCGGCTTTTTATAGTCCGTAGGGAGTTTCTCTAAGCACATATTACACTTTCTGGAAGTGGTTTTCTTAGTGCCGGACTGATCTTTAGCTCTCCCTTTATCCTTCTCCTTTTCCCTGGGCTCCTACCAAGGAGAAGGAGAAGTAATTAGTCCTTAACCGGACACCTCATGTGACAATATAGGGACATGTGGGTGACCCACCACCCTATCCCAAATTGACCCTACTTACAGGGTTCAAGGATATGAGGTCCAAACTCGAAGCCTCCATGCCATGTGTCTCCATATTCCCAATTGTGGGACCACAGATATCAGCAAGCCTAAACAATTATAGACATGTGAGATAGACTGTGACATTTTTACCCAGGTGGAATATAACAAAGGGGTACCTGAGGTATCTTGAAATGAGGGTTACACAGCACAAGCCCCTAAGAGAAACATACACATGTCTATATAGACCTGAATTGTATATAATACATATGACACAAACGAGGCAACCATACAGCATGTTAACCGACCTTGTTGGCTGGAAAATGCTCAGAATAGCGTCCGATTATAGCGACTACTCTCGTCAGGACCAGAGTGCGACTATTAGACCTCAGATCAACGTGAATACCTGCTTTTTCAAGCTTACCGCTCCACGCTCCTGCTTCCGGGTCGCGCCATCGTGACGTCACATCCGGTCCCGTCATCCAGCCGTCCAACTCTGGTGACGACTTCCGCCATGGACACGCTCCGGGTGTCCTTAGCTGCGCAGAGCCGCGGGCAGAGCCGGAGAGGAAGGCATCTCTGTCTTGTGGCAGAGGAAAGGACCGAAGTCCGATCGAGGCCGAGACTGCCTTAGGGTAAGGAACAATTTCCTGCGCCACACTGGTCCCCCCTCACCGTCCCAACTACTGGGGATGAGGAGAGACTTCTCTCTACTCCCTGCCCTGTGTAGGGACAGGAAGCCACTGGTGTACGGATGCCGGGGTGGGGTATTTAACCTCTCTGCTTCCTGTCCCTACAGAGGTCAAGGGTCATCCTCCAGTTGGGGCCGTCATGGGGGACGCTATGGAAAGACCTGTATTTTTTTTTACCTGTATAACCTCGGGGGTTCATAAAGCTTTTTGATCACATTTAATATAATTTTTTGGGCCCTGGACAATGAAAAAAAATTTGGGCGTCATATTTCCTTTAAGTGTTTTGTTGTAGGGGATAAATACTATTATAGATATCTAGCCTGGGTTAGTTCGGGTATATGAGTACCAAAATGTATGTGCTGCAGGAAGACCTGAGGTGGTACAATGGACCACCATCAGCACCACACAATTGTGACCAGAGCCTAAGTGGTTAAATACCCCGGATCAGAGCTATTCCGATCCTGGATGTTGGTGCTGCTGCTCCACTAGGGATGGGGGAAGAGAATCTCACATACCACAGCAGCCCCTGCTGATTCAGTGTCTGCTGTCCTACATGAAGGCAAATATAACATACACGGCTGTTGTATGTTAAAGATTCGGGGCTGAACTGTTTGGGCCTAAAAGGATGAAATGTGTATGCTGCTTTAGTATGAGAAGCTAGGAGAAAGTAAAGAATTGGCGAGTTACTCTTCAGATTTATACTGAAAAACTGGAATAGTCCACAGCAGATTTTGGTTTGGTAGAGAAGAAGGGGAAGTGTGTGAGACAATAGACAGACCTTTCACTACGTCCACGTCCTCCAGGGGCAGCTTCCACAGCAGTTTATATTTGCTGGAGATGTCAATCACGCTGGCCGCTGTGTACCTAAAAAAAAACATTTTGGAAAGTCAGCGCCGCCATACCCTGAATGACCAACAGAGGGCGCACAATGGAAAATTTCCATAGTAGGAATTATATGGAGTGATTTGCTTAAAGGGGTGTTCCAATTTGGGCCAATTAAAGTTATTATTTGTATAACAAACAGTTATACAGTTTTCCAATCTACTTTCTGTATCAATTCCTCACAGTATTCTAGATCTCTGCTTGCTGTCCTTCTATAGGAAGCTTCTATGTTTACTTCGAGTGGAGAGAAACCTGACCATGGTCACACAGGTGC
>WNYA01003953.1:0-21528 GCA_019512145.1 Engystomops pustulosus | reverse complement strand
ATGTAAACCAGTTATATGTGTGCTGGTTACTGGTAAAGAATGATACCCTACAGCAGAATCTTGTTATTGGGCAAAGCTAAGGTTCCACAGTAGGGTTCCTCGTAAAATCTTTGCTTCTATGGAGCCCTTTGGTCTCTGAGGCCCCAATTCTTGTGATCGGTGTGGGTTCAAGCCCGTTATACCATACGTCAAACACGTGGTCGGTGGCGCCAAAGATTTATCAGTTGACATGGGAGATGCTGCATGGTAAAGGGGTTGCCCTGCATCATAATTTTTGTTCTAATTTGCCCCAGGAAGTGTAAAAATAAAAAGGAAGTTGTGCTTACCTAGGTCGTTACCTCTGGTCCTGCCCATTGGTACACAAAGGGACAGCATGGAGGTCAGTGTGCAGCCTCCACAGTCAGTGGGTATGTTTGTTTTTGCATTGGATTGTTGCTGTGACCGGCGGTAAGGGCCAAGGAAAGGACATGTTTCTTATTACACTAATTGAGGTCAATTATGAAATTAGAGCCTTATATAAATTTTAGACTTTTATTTACTGAGTTTTACACTACATAACATGCACATGACCATACTGAACCAGGTTCTGGTGGTCGCACATGCTCAGTGAAGTCTTCCCAGTATTTCATATGACCATGATGGCCAATAGAAATGACTGTGAGGATCAGCGCATTTGCTGTAAATTCCAGTATAGGAGAGAGGAGAGACTACTTTTTAAGAAGTATTGTCAGCTGCCAGAAAAGGAAGCAGACGTCCGTTTTAGCATAAAATTATGAAAGGGGTCTTTCACATTTTTTCTTAATCAATGCAAATTACCTAGTAAGCTTTGATCAAGTTTTCAGTGTGTTTGCTATGAAGTAGATAAACATTTTTTGAAAACCACTGAAATAGTATTGCAGAGTTTTTGACGATAAAGTGGCTCATCAACTAACACTGTTCAGTGACCTTCGATTTGACACATAAAATTCCACAGGTGATGTGGCCTATGGTAAATTGTGGTTGCCATATCTAGACGTAGCTTTAACTAAATCTATCATGATAAACAATGGACACTTACTCACAGATCCAGGCACCGTGACTGTGGTAATCTTTTATATTTGTTATCCACGGCCTGCTGTCTTCTAATATCAACTTTAAAAATTATGTTAATGAGCTAGAAGGGTGAATGAGTATCTGCATGTTTACAGGCTATTAAAGTCTGATGTAACTTCTTCTGCTGCAGTGAGATTTCGCGAGGCAGAGGGGAGGCTGAGGCTGTGTAACAGGCGATGAAGCTAGAACATGGAGGGGCTCTGGTAACGCCCAAAAGAAGCCATTCAGGCTTATTAGCATAATTTTAATCGTTTGATGTTAAATGGAAGGATGCCATGGATATAAAAATATAAAATGATTACCACAGTCACGGTGCCTGGATCTAGGAAGTGCTCCTGGTTTATTATGATGCATTTTAATTTTATATTTCCTTTTTATAGGAATACTAAATCCTAAATTACTCACCTCACGTTCCTATTGATCAGCTTGAAATTGTTTATCTTTTGAACTCCATATGTTAAAAAGATCCAGCCCCCTCCATTCTTTTTATACAAATAAGCGGCTACTAGTCAAATGGGCGGCAACCTTTTATTGTTTTAGTAATAACGGTTACCTCCCCATTGGTTAGTAGGATTCATTCTGTAAAGTTCCATATCTTTTGATGTAGCGGCACAATCAGGATTTAGTGACGGGTCCTCTTTAAAGTTGCTTATACGCCACGTTTTATCTGTAAACGATGAGCTTTTCCTTCCTGTCTTTCTGATGAAGCATTCGGCTTGTACAAATGCTGCCTGTTTAATAGACTTGGTGTCAGGGGACCCACATGTAACACAAATGTATGAAGCGCTTGTTCTGTTTTATGTTATTTTTATCTTTTTGTTCATAATTAACTTAATTGGATTATTCACTGCCAGAGGGATTGGATCTGTACCCGGTTTCATCTCTTTGGAACAAAGTGCAGACTGCTAATTTCATGTTGCTAATATTTACTCTTAGGACGGAAACGCAAGTGAAATTCTGTCAATTATTGCCTGCCATTCCAGCCATCTTCTAAGTGTAATATTATTCTCTCATCTCTCATCATATTTATTTTTTTGCCAACAAAAACTATGCTCCGCTCCACCTTCTCTATAACATGCTGTCTACAGATAATTAGCCAAGCTCCCGCAGCTCTATAACCTGCTCATGGGAAGCAATGTACAATCTGCTTGGCTTCTTCTGCTCTATAATGTGCTGCTGGCAGTTAGGACACTTTGTAGGATATGCTCAGCTCCTCCTTCTCTATAACATGCTTTCTACATAAAGGAAACATTAAAAAAATATGCGCAGCTCCTGGTTCTCTATTACAGGACACTGTGTACAATCAGCTCAGCTCCTCCTGCTCTATAATATGCTGACTGCAGATAGGACACTATGTCCAATCTGCTCCGCTCTTCCTGCTCTATAACATGCTTCCAGAAGATAGCACACTATGTACAATCTGCTCAGCTCCACCTGCTCTATAACATGCTGCCTGCAGATACGACACTGTGTACAATCTGTTCAGCTCCTACTGCTCTATAACATGCTGCCTGCAGATAGGACACAATGTGCAATCTGCTCAGCTCCTGCTGCTCTATTACATACTGTCTGCAGATAGGATACTATGTACAATCTGCTCAGCTCCTCCTGCTCTATAACATGCTGCCTGCACATTCCCTGTGTTTCTAGGTTTTCATAGTATCTGAGGGCTCCTTAGAGGCTCTCCATACTTTCAGATTAAATCTTTTTTGAGCATTTGTATCGTGTTCTTACAGGCTATAAGGCTGAGCCGCTGTGTCTTGGCGTTTCTGCATTGGCCAGTGCTCATTAATGAACATTTTTGCTTTACTTCAGACTTTATATAAGGGGACAAGTAATTGCTTTCATAGCTAATTGAGTTTTTCAGTCTCCCAAGTCCTGTCTTTTCCTGCCAGCACGTAATTACTGGTCCTGGTACCTCTCTCCGATTCACAAGATGCTACAAAGTTATAATTAGACAGACGCATTATAAGCGTTTTGCCCATCTTATGATGTAGAGGTCTTGATACAATGGTAAATTAGCTTTTAAAGCAATTAGTTTTAAGTTGAGCAGAAAACACAATTCTCCCTTGGGTAACTAGAAACGATAAACTTTTTTTTTTTTTAAAGGGACTGAAACAAAGGAAAGCGAGTTTCTTTTGTGAATTACTTAAATAGTCATTGATTGCATTGCTTTTATTTTTCTTTAAACGGCCACTAGATGTCACTATAACAAGTTACAAAAATATCTTATTTTACTGCTTGCAGTAAAACCAAAGGTGATGATTATTAGTAATTATAACCCAGTATTCAGCGGATTGATCCGGTCAAGATTACTGTACGAGTTTTTGAGCCACTCTAGGGATGTATTTGTCTGTCTATAGCGCCTGTAGTTCACTTCCTTGTTCTCCGTGCTGTGTCGTGGAGATAATACTAACTACCCAATTATTAAATAGAACAAAAACAAATCCATGCCCTAGACTTTCTAATGACTCGATTGTATATTGGATTCCAGATTCATATATTTTTTTTTTTCCGTAAAATATAAACTTGTTCTCACTCTATTCCTTACCTCCGGCCCAATGCACCTCTTCCCGTCATCATTGTTATATAGAGGCTCAATGGTGGTTCTTTAACATCCTTCCCCCGCTGTGGCCTCCATCTGCGGCCTATATTGTGCTATAGCAGAGGCGCGGTGTCCACATACTGTCAGCAGTGATGGGAGGAGCCATGCCGGACCGAGGTAAGTACAAGTTCCTATTTTTACACCGCTTGGGGCCAGTAGTAAAAAAAAAAATTAAATAAAAAATTAAATAAAATTTTGACCCTTAACAAACCCTTTAATGGAAATCTACCGTCAAACTCAAGCATGATAAACCAGGGGACACTTACTCATAGATCACAGGCTTGAGACAGCGCAAAATGTCCCATTGTTGTGTCTGTGTACGAAACCTTTTGTTAAACCTGTCTTGGCCTTAATAAAGAAGTGCTGTTTTATCGGTAAGTGCCCGTTTTTCTTCTTCTTATGGACTTAACACTTACTCATATATCCAGACACCTTGACTGTGGTAATCTTCTTATATTTGTTATCCATGGCCTCCTTCCTTCTAAAAGCAGCTTTTAAAATTATACTAATGAGCCTGAAGGGCTCCAGGATATTTTTTTTTTTACCAGAACCCCATTTTTCTGTAACAGGCTTTTACGCTCTTACCCTCCCCCCTGCTCCTACAGCACTCAACCCCCTCTCCTCTACCTGCTGTAATCTCACACAGTGTAAATGGAGAAAATGCTTATGCACAGTGTAACAGCCTGTGAAGTTACAGCACAGAGGGGCTTTGCTATTGCCCCCCTTAGTCCTTCTGGCTGATTAAGATAACTTTAGAAGGAAGGAGACCATGCATAACAAATATAAGGAGATTACCACAGTCACTGTGCCTGGATCTATGAGGTAGTGTCCCTGGTTTATCACGAAGGGTTTGGATGGTAGATTTCCTTAAATAAATACTGGGGTCATCATGGAATTGATAGAATTGATTAAAATATGTGCCCCAGCTCTGCAACTTTCTGCTCTGTCTAGGCCAGTGATGGCGTAGCCCAGCGCCCGCGGTCCGCCCCCCCCCCCTCCCTGTGCAATGTGCCGCCCCTGTGTAATGTGCTGCCCCTGTGTAAATGTCCCGTCCCTGTGTTTCTGCCCCCTGCTTACCTGTCCGGCGCCGCGTTGGTCCGCCCACCGTCTGCAACTCCTCCGGCTTCTCCAGGCTGCAATGCGCGCTGCTCGTCACGTGACCCGAGGCGACCTGGAGTCAGGTCACTTCAGTCACGTGACCCGAGGCGCGCGGTGCAACCTGGAGGTGCCGAGCCGTCTGCAGTAAAGCTACAGGGAAGAAGACATCACTGGGTAAGTATATAAGTTTATTATTATATTATATTTAAAGGGAGGCGGCTAGGGGTATTTTTTGTAGTAAAGGGAGGCAGCTAGGGGTATTTTTTGTAGTAAAGGGAGGCAGCTAGGGGTATTTTAGTAGTAAAAGGAGGTGGCTAGGGGTATTTTAGTAGTAAAGGGAGGCGGCTAGGGGTATTTTAGTAGTAAAGGGAGGCCACTAGGGGCATTTTAATAGTAAAGGGAGGCCGCTGGGGCATTTTATTAGGGAAGGAAGGCCGCTAGGGGCATTTTAATAGTAAAGGGAGGCCGCTGGGGTATTTTATTAGGGAAGGGAGGCCGCAGCAGGACATGTTATTAATAAGGGGAGGCCGCTGCTGGACATGTTATTAATAAGGGGAGGCCGCTGCTGGACATGTTATTACAAAATTAGTTTTTTTTCTAAAGGTGACACAGCACCCGAGTTTTGCTCGGTTTTTTTGCAAATTTTGACACACCAAGCTCAAAAGGTTGCCCATCACTGGTCTAGGCCAACATGGTCATCCATGATTATCCATTAGAGACCCTTACGGCTATGTCCATTTTCTTTAAGGGGCTTCTGTAGTCCTGCTCCGAGACAGCGCAATGAAATATAGTGGATGCTCCAAATACCTATAGTGGCTGACAGCATTATATTGGGTTATTTCTGCCTTAGTTTTTCAATTTTTCCAGGCAGAAAGTTATGCTTGGTAAGGGGGGAATATTCTGATAATACAATGGGGTAGAATTGAGGTTCTATAGGAACCGAGCTTAGATATGAGGAGAAGGTTCCAAGTGACTTCTAAATTTCATTGTAGTTTTTCAACATCTTTGGAAGGGATCACAGTATAGGTGGGTTTGAGTTGTATTTCTCTGCTCCTTGCAGCACAGCTGAGATCCTCGGACGGCTGCTGGGCGACCGTCTGGCCCTGCTGTCAAGTTAGGGAAAAATTACAATAATTCTGAACTAAGCAAAAAAATTGCACCTTTTTAATGGCAAATTTAGCTCTTTGTTTGGCGTGAAGGGTTAAAACTTGCACAGGAACTGAGCATTGGGAATAGGGGACGTCTTACTCCAATGTAAAGCACATAAATCTGCGCTGAATGGCGGAGTCTATTGTTCTGTGAGAGGCACAGTGTGAATAGGACCATGGGCCCGCTCTGTATAATGGCATTGTGTAGCACAATGGCGTTCAGGAGGGGACCGCGGCACATCTCATTGGCATGCTGTATTGTATAACCAGTCACACACAGGGCTCCAGGCAGGGGGGGCGCTAGTGTGCCACCAATTTTTCAATGCAATCACAGTAATGGGATAATAACTGTACTTTATAAATCCTATTTCTCTGCTATGTAATACTAAGTTTTTCCTAGCGGCTGGCAAACTCTTATTATCCTAAAGGTGATTGTGACGTGACTACTTGTTTGCAGCCAGTGTGCATAAAATAG
The DNA here is from genome assembly GCA_019512145.1 of Engystomops pustulosus. Classification (NCBI taxonomy): domain Eukaryota; kingdom Metazoa; phylum Chordata; class Amphibia; order Anura; family Leptodactylidae; genus Engystomops; species Engystomops pustulosus. The sequence goes on along the minus strand of WNYA01003953.1, from coordinate 15,110 downwards.
CTTGAAAGAATTTATAAATTACAATCAATGACACCTTTTTATGTGTTTTTTTTTTCTTATTCTTCTTATTATTTTTATTTATTTTTTTTAATTTTCCTATCTTTTATAGTAGACCTGTATAGTAGTGCTGTACAAAGATTGTGGCTTCCAGCTTCAGGCCACGCCCAGACCATAGTGTCTATGGTGTAGTGGTTTCTTCTAAGGTTATTATTATTCCCATTACATACAGTATATTATAGCTCCGTGTGTGTGTATAGATATATATTATATACACATATACACACATTGGGGCAGATTTACTTACCCGGTCCTGTCGCGATCCTGCGGTCCGTTGTCCGACGAGGATTCGGCTTCACTAAGATCGTGTGCCCGAGTTCCTGCATCCGTCGCTTCTGCGCCGAGGTCTGCCGGAGTTCACTTTCTTCTTACCGGTGCTTGTAAGATTTAACATTTAATCCTAAATGTTCAATCCCACGCGTTGTCCGAATCCGTTGGGTTGTCCGACGGCCACGCCACCGATTGCAAGCCAAAATCTGATCGAGTGCGCCAAAGTCACGGGGCAATTCGGCGCAAAACAGAAATAGTCGGGAAACCCGACGAAAATGCGCTCCGCGGAACCTAGTAAATGAGCCCCATTGCATCCCATTACATGATATGGCATTCATTGAAGTTTCATATTGGTGATTTCTAGCCGTTTTTCGACCCACCCTCCTCCATTATCTACACTAGTACTCATCTGTAGTGTTCTTCTATACTGGTTGTGAAAGTAAATCTACCATCAAGACCCTGAATGATAAATGAGGGAAACTTACTCATAGATCCAGGCACCATGGTAATATTCTTATATTTGTTATCCATCGCCTCTTTCCTTCTAAAATCAACTTTTTAGTTATGTAAATTAGCCAGAAGGGCTCCTAGAGTTGTTTCCAGAGCCCCTCTGTGGTGTATCTTCACAGGCTGTTAAAATGTCTTCCCTTCCCCCTCTTCTCCCTCAACACTCCTCTCTCCCTCTCCCTGCAGCAGAGTAAGTTTCAGCACACAGTGGGAGGACGAGAAGGAGTTCACCTCGCCATGTAACAGCCTGTGAAGCTGCAGCATGGAGCAGCTCTGGTAACCCTTCAAGCTCATTATCATAATTTTAAAAATTGAGTTTAGAAGGCAGGAGGCCATGGATTACTGCAGTCACGGTGCCTGGATCTATGAGTAAGTGTCCCTGGTTTATCATGGATTTTTATGGTAGATTTCCTTTACAATATCCCTACAATCTTTTTCTAACTCCTACTGGTCTGATATTGATCTCCTATGCTATGCATAGATTAACAATAAGCCAGAAAACCCTTCCCCTAGTTGGAATAGAGGGGATTTAGGAGAAGATGGATCTCCGTTTAGTCAATTTTCTCGAAGACTCTGCAAACAATCTTGCCGGCTGACAAATGTTTGCTTTCTGCTTCATATGCCTGGTACATTGTGCAGTTACTGTTACCCTTGCACTGCATGCTACATTACTAGTGATCTGCAAACAGCTCTGGTTATTTATTCTGCACCCATTGTCTGCGCGGATCTCTGCATGATACCGCCATCCGATAATATATAGCCGATTAGTCCGTATTACAAGGCGCTGTCCATCACCTTCACCCTGGTGGGTCCTCACGCTGTTCAAGCCGGCAGCCGCCCTGGGCTCATAAGCCATTATTTAGTTTGCCTTTTTGTTCGATAAATATGAGCTCATTTGGATGCCTTATTTTTTCTTTACAAATATTAATATCACCCCCTCCCACCCAAAAAAGAGGTCCTGGCCATGATGGGGTAGTGCTCCGATTGCTTTCAGTAGGGAGAGATGGCCATACATCAAAAACCTATTTCTTGTCTGTCCAATTCTGTATAGCCGCTTTGGGTACAGCAAGAAATTGGGAATTGAATCCAATATCCCGGCTTGTTAAGCTGCACTGACATGGCCTCATACGGAGGAGGTGGAGGGTTCAGCCGCAGCGAGCGCGCCCTCTGCTTAATGTACTTTCTGCCGGCTCTGTAGATTCTCTGATTTGATTTTCAGAAATAATGGTGGTTTTGTTATGTACCGGCTTCTCCTTTTATAAGCTAAGTGACTTCTCGTGGCGGCTGCTGAGAAGGGGAGACTAACCAAAAGTTTTTCCCCTGCCACCCATTATTTTGCGCCTTTCTGACGTAAACCATACACGGACACCCTTTGTTCCTAAACATACACAGGGCTATATTGTAAAGGGGTTGTTTGAGACTTCTTAAAAAAAACAAAAGGTGGCCGGGAGGGGGCTGCTTAAAAAAATTAAAGATGTACTTACCTTCCGGCGCCCTCCGGTGTCCCGCACTGCTGTCGCTCCGGTCCGTGTGCCATGTAAACAAACATGGCCGTGGGAGGAGTGCTGGATTCGGCTTCTGGGCGGACCAGACTACCATCCGTCCCACATGTACAATGCTGTCAATATGTTGGTTTCACCAAACAACCGGATTCCCTCAAAGACATGGATGATGGCTAAAGGTGAACCGCCTGTATATGCTACATATGGGGATAATGAAGTGATCTGTATTCCTATTCCCAGTGCAGTAACTTATAAACCTATGAACCTATAAATAATTTACAATTATTTAAATACTCCTTTTATCCAGTTTACCATTGGCTTTATCTGATAGAAAATAAGCACTAGGAAAACATCTGAGATAAAGATGTGGAGGATCTTAGATGTCAGTTCCCCCATCCTTCAGGCACAGAGATAAATTCTTCAAGCAAAAATAGATCATTATTTCTCTCCTATTGTTGCTTTACTGGAATATTCTATCTGGTTTGGAATAAGAATATTATATTTTCCTTAAAGGGAACCTTTCACCACATCAGCAATAATGTCATGTGACCAGGGGCACATCATCTTAGGTCCTTTTGCTGCCTAACATTAACAAACTGCACCCCATGCATATATCTGCATGGAATTCTACTCCTCACTATCCTCTGTGGAGGCAGCTGTGATTTCATGTGATCGTGTATATGCATGGGGTACAGTTTGCGAATGTTAGGAGGCTTAAGAACCTTAGATGATGTCACCCTGATCACATGACATTATTTGCTGAATGCTGAGAAGGCAGGAGGAGCTGCTGCCATGGCTCCCTGACTTGCTCTTGATGTGGGTTTATGCACGGCTATATTCAACGCAAGCTGCCTCTAGCTGTAAAGATTTGGTGACGGGTTCCCTCTGAAGTCCTTTTCTGAATTTATGACGAATGCTTTTCTAGAAAGTATAAAGTAAGATAACAAGCAATATTGATTGTCTCTGAGTACAGCTATATTCTGTGGTCAATGGTTATGATGATTCAGTCCATGCATGGGACCACCATAGAAAATCACTGGACTCAATCGACAATGGACCGCTGAGTCCATTGTGAACCATGTAAACAAAAACCAGAGCGGCGCACCAGGGGTAAATCATCTATTTTTACTTTGTGCTATTTTCTTGCTTTATTTAATATATGACCATCTTAAAACACGTGTAAGTAAGAACCACAGCTCCATAAATAGCTCAATAAATACCTAGATCTCTACCAATAGTCACGGCATAAAATAGTACAGAATAAGCATTGGCTTCATTATAAAATGGGCAACCTCCAGTGATGAAATACCGAAACTGAATACAAATTTACCATAAGACGTGATGTATAGAAGTCTAAAAATAACAATTTACAGATAGAGCAATGTGAATCTGCTCACATGAAAAGAACGTAATGTAGGTCAACCCCTGGCGCCGCCGTGGATAATAAAGCGGTTTCTGTTCAGTACTGGGCACAATGTGCAGTCTTTTGTAATGTGTGTTCATTATTTTACGTTTTCACCTGTGTGCAAAGAGATCAGTTAGCACGCAGAAAGCGTCAGCAAGCAGGCTGGTGGCTTCAAGGCCCATAACCCATTCACAGTTGTAGACCTCTAGGCTCTCTACATCGGCCATGTTTGGAATCTACCGTATATACTCGAGTATAAGCCGACCCAAGTATAAGCCGAGGCCCCTAATTTTACCACAAAACATGGTAAAATTTATATATTTTTTACTCGAGTATAAGCCGAGTTTGGGTTTTCAGCACATTTTTTTGTGCTAAAAAACTAGGCTTATACTCAAGTATATAAGGTGTATGGAATCCATATATTTGGCATCTATTTCAGAGTATATTGTATAATAATTGAGATTTTTTTAATCTTTTTTTGTAATATAATTGAAGTGTGCTTTAAAATATTGCAACATCCTCCATTGTATATAGTAAAAGGGATGGATTTACCTAAAAAGCCACCCATGCTATTGCTTGAGATTAGGGGCCTCCACTCAGACATCCTCAATACAGTTTAAGTTCCAGAGCAAGGAGCCTATAGATTCCTGCTCTGCCATTCTTTTAGAGTGAAGCTATGCAATTGGGGGCCCCCCATAACTTTGCTTGGTGCCCCAGTAATCGTACATAAGACTAGGTGAACTAAAGCATAATTTGTAGGTATAATGCAGTCATCACATGGTACCTGTAATATGGGCGCAGAGAGATGCACACTAGGCCTTTAGGCAAAGTCTATAATTTTGTACCTTAATTTAATTAGGATCCTTATCCGGTTCTAACCAAGGCTCCATGCATAGGAACGTTGTCTTTGTCCAATATGCTATCCATTAATATAACGGATAGCACATGGAGAAGTTTATTTCTATGGGCCTCTAAAACTCGGAGTTCGTCCTATTCATGTCCATTTTTGTGGCACTGATTTTTTTATAAATTTATATCTATTAATCGGAGGTGGGGTTATTGTTCAAAAAGTGAATGTCACACAACAGACCACTGATCCATTGTTTATCGTCCGAGAATGGCGCACTTTTCTGTGTAAATATCCTAAAAGATAATTGATCATAACTGTGAGCCTTCACTTTTACAAATCATTAGACTGAAACGGACAGGACCGTTACCTGCATCCTAGTCATGGTTTTTAGACTCAGCAATTGGAAATTTCCAATTTGGCCAATAAGTTTGTCGTCACCTATACGCCTGCCAAACATTTTAGCTATACATGATCAGAGTCCATTGATTTTTGAGGTGTTCGGTCAACCAGATAATGTGGATGGGGTCTCTTGATTCTTCAATGTGACAGATATCGGTGAAGATGAGGATCATGAACGTTCAAATTTGTTGATTTTATGCTGTTCGCTTCACCAGATAATGAGTATTCTGTCTCTCGATTGATCAATGGTGACAGGCATTGGTGGAGATGAGGATCATGAACGTCCGAATTTGTTGATTTTGAGCTGTTTGAAGAATCAGGAGAAATTAAACACATTTTCTGGTTCACCCAACAGCTCAAAATCAACAAATTTGGACGTTCATGATCCTCATCTCCATCAATATCTGTCACCAGTGAAGAATCAGGAGAAATTAAACGCATTTTCTGGTTCACCCGTGGTGACAGATATTGATGGAGATGAGGATCATGAACATCCGAATTTGCAGATTTAATGCTGTTCGCGCAATCAGATAATGTGTATAATGTCTCCAGATTGATCATCGGTGGCAGGCTTTAGAAAAGTTGAGGGTTCCGAAAGTCCAAAGTCGCCTAGGGAGATAGAGCCACCACCCAGGGAAGTCCATACACATCTCTTTCCGTTCATTTGGAATTGAGTCGAAACAGTCTGAAGACTAACGGTGCGGCCACACGTTAGAGAGACCGCTGTTGGATGAAACCCAATTTGGTCAATGGCTATTTAATGTGTAGGAGGCCTTTTACACAAACTTTTTAAATACATTTACTCAAGTCAAACAAATGTTTCCAAATTTGCCACATTCAACAATTTTTTGTATACCGAATAGGCCTCAGTTATACGTGCCGCTAGCGTTGCGTTCATAACGCTACTGCACAGAGGGGCAGGCCTCAGCCCCATCGCAAATGCATTTCGATTGCTTCCCCTTCCCCTGCGCTGACCTTGCTTTATGATAGTTGATGATACTTCTAGTTACTTCTGGATCCAGTTCAGACTTTTACTATTGTTTAAAAAAAAAATGATCACAAAAAACGGTATCGGTATACGGTATCTCCATTTTTTTTTTTTAAACAAACTTTCAAAATATGGCTATGGCTTTGTTTATTTGTTGTAGCCGTGAACCAGTTGTTTGCAGTTTTACTTTACACTGTAAAATATTCCGTATTTCCGTGGATTTATTTTCTCCCGTTTTAATATAGCTGTCTATTTCGAAGCTCCACTTCTGCCTTCAGCTCTCCTTGGCGATTTATTTTTTTTTCTACTAAATAGTTTGCATTGTAATTGCAAACATTTTTTTTTTTTTTTTTGACTGAACAAAGTTACTGCCATAGTTTATAGAAAGCCAAGAACAGAAAATCCCAATGCCGGTTATATCTCCCTGGGGATCTGCCGGAGAATTGTGGAGATCAGCGCAGCGGAGCGCTCGCACACAAGAGTCTGCATTGATATCACTTTCCTGAGCAATACTCTGACAGCTGTGACCTCAAGAATATAGAAAGAGCCCGGAATATGAGGGATTTTGGTTGTCATTTCTCCCCTACTCACATCCAGCAAAAAAAAAAAAAAATAACCTGAAGGCACAGCTATTGCTTTTCAGCAAATTCTAGCAGAAAAAACGGAGCAATAGTCAAAGCTGTCAGCTCTCTGCTGACATTATACAAGCCGTCTAGACAGTCCAGACCAAGCTCTCCCGGACTCGACTGGAACACTCGATATCTATTGGATTAATTAGATAGAAATATAAGGGTAAAACTGTAATTTTCTTTTACCTGCCCCCGTGTCAGTCAATTCCAACACCAATGCTACATAGAATTCTAGTACTATATTATTGTGTATAGAATTTATAGTTATCGGAGTATCGCTATTGCCTGGGGTTAATGGACCCAATAGATTGAAGACAGTAGACACTCTCCTAGGCACATGATATAGCGCTGCTTTTCTGGGAAAGATCAATATACTTAAGGCCAACTACTCCCTAGGCATTTGAACCATTATTATGTCGGTGCTATATATAGTATTTATTGCACACTATACAAACAAATAGAACATTAGTGACCTCTCCTGACATGACAGTTTAAGTACGGTAAATGCTTGTATTCCCCATACAATAACAAATTTTACTCATCATTGTGAATTCTACCGATTTTTCTTGTAAAGCGATCTAGAAATTATGAGCAGTAAGCCAATTGGGTGTTACGGTGTTACAAGTGGGGGGGGCGGAGTTTTATAGTCCATGCTGATTGGAATTATCCTCCCAACTGGTAACACCTACTAGGCCAGTGATGGCAAACCTTTTTTACACTGAGTGCCCAAACTACAACCAAAAACCACATTTTTTTTTTCGCAAAGTGCCAATGCGACAATTTAAGCAGTAACTTATTACTCCCTTCTGTGTCACAGGTTTAAATTGTATAGGCACCTGAGGACACCGATACAGTAGAAAGAAGAAGTAGTTTGGATTATCATTGTAGTTTCCTTTAAGGGTCCTGGGCTACCTGGGACTGCAAGAGAAGTTGAGTCCTGTCTGGCGAACTCTGCCCTGGGGTGATGGCCTGGGTGCCTATAGAGTGGGCTCTGAGTGCCACCTCTGGCACCCGTGCCATAGGTTCTCCACCACTGTACTAGGCTAAAGCCGATAGCCTGGTACTGCTATCCTGGCAAAGTCCCTAGTTAAAACTGACCTCACTGATTGGTGGTGCTAAAAAAAAAAAAAAACTTAAAATTGTAGGTTTCAGTGGAATAGTGCCTGAAGTTTTCTGGCCCATGTATAACTGTTGAATAGGAAAGGTCTTTAGTAGGTGATCCAGTCGGGAGTTATACTCTACTGCCGAAGCAAGATTACGGTGTTAGGAGCATGTATGTTGCATGTTGGTGGAGGCGGTGCTACGTCCTTTTTAATGTAAATGTATCCCTATAAAGGGTTACCGGATCTTGTACCCCCACGACCAACTACTTACGACGTGGACAGGGTTTTGGTTTTATGAGGAATGCGAAGAGTTGGTGGAGATGTTGTTGATCCTTTTTGAAGTATAGGCAGTCCCCGGGTTATGTACAGGATAGGTTCTGTAGGTTTGTTCTTAAGTTGAATTTGTATGTAAGTCGGAACTGTATAGTTTATCATTGTAATCCCAGCCAGAACTTTTTTGGTCTCTGTGACAATTGGATTTTAAAAATGTTGGGTTGTCATAAGAACCAGGATAAACACTAAAGCTTCATTACAGACACCATTGATAACTGTTATAGCTGTTTATTGTAGCCTAGGACTAAAGTACAGTAAATTACCAATATCCAGAGGTCCGTTTGTAACTAGGGGTCTTATGTAAGTCGGGTGTTTTTAAGTAGGGGACCGCCTGTACATGTATCCCTAATTCTGGCCAGCTGCTTTATAGAAATATAATGATAATATACCACTCCTAGCTAGATACTTACATAAAAAGTAGCAACTGGAGGACAATGTATTTGGAGCAGAGGATATGGTAGCTATCACACCAGCTTCTTCTGACATCATGTGAAGTCGTGTTAATGTCTACTGAGGCCGACACAGCTCACAAGGGTCAGAGAACCTGCAATGCTTGAATAGCCCTGATACGCGCTCCACTCAGACATGGTGCTTATTGACTGAGATGGAACGGCGTTGTGACCCGTGAATTTACTAAAATGCCAGCAATATGTTTTGCTGGGCGTCTCTGCTCGAGTCCACAGTCTTTCATGTGTTTTTTTTTCCCCCTTGATAATTTTACATGGATGTGGATTCTTGACAAGTCTTTTATACATTGCTTATTAAATACGGGCGGCCCGCTATCTGACTATACCTGTTACTATAGTCCCAGACTGTAATAATCAGCTGTAAGGAGTCTGTAATGAAGCTTTATTGATAATCATTGATTCCATTACAGCAAAATATTTTGAAACTCCAATTGTCACTGGGTCAAAAAATGTTTTTGCCTGTAACTACAAATATAAAATATACAGTTTCAACTTACATACAAATTCAACTTAAGAACAAACCTATGGAACCTATCTTGGATGTAAACCGGAGACTGCCTGTATATAAAATATTACCTATAAGTGGTTACCCTGTGAACCAACCACAATGACAAGTCGATTCGCAAGTTAAGGCTTTACAAAATGCTGCCTATATTGCTACATTTCCATGATTTTCTTATAAAAATGTTGACCATGCCAACAAACTTGGAGATTCTTTGTTAGAAACGCATGGCCTAGAACTGGTGATGTCACCTGGACCCGCTGAGATCACTGATTGGGGGTCACAGGAACCTGGCTAGAGGGTTCAAGGACTTCTGCAACAATGCCTATTTTTTGTAGATCCTCAATATTGGAATAGTTGGGTCCAAGATGACTTTTCCGTGACCACCACCACTGGATCTTAAGTAGAGCTTGGCATACGTGATCCAGTATGCAACTGATCATTGGGGGTTGTGGGTTTTGAAATCTCATCAATCTGAAAATGATGACCTCATTACTTTGTAATGATCTTCAATACTATTTACAGTTTTTCTCGGAAGGAACTGCACACAAAATGTTGGAAACCTTGATGGATTATAAACTTTTAACATTTGGAATTGTTTTCTTGTAGGATATGGAGGAATCTGGTGCTTACGTTGACCAAGTTGATGGGGATGAAATCGACCTCAGCTACCTCCCTGACCCTGATAAGTACAGAGAAGATGATGGTGAGGAGGGTAATGATGATGAAGATAAAGACCAGGAGGAGGACTCTGGAGAAGAGAGTGACAGGTACGCTTTTGCTCTGATTACTTTATCTCCAGGAGGGAATGGGTTTGTTCAGAAAACTTTGTAAGAACTTTTCCAAGTGATAGTCTCTCGGCTTTATCACAGCTGTCCACTTCGAGTGAATATTTAATGTTAAATTCTTCTTTTCACTTTCTTAAACTAACACTGCCAGGAGCCCATTGGACAGCTGCCGCAACCATCTGGATAGGACTGTCAGAACTTGTTGTTTCAGGACATTATAATTTAAGAGTCTCCCGAGACTTTATTGCAGGTCTCCGAGACACAGATCTATAAGATTAGGGGGAAAGGACAGAGAATATTAAGTAATTGGTACCAGTCTTCTTGGAAGATGTTTTGTATGGAGCCAATTCAAGCTGTGTCCTACCTTGGTTCCTGAGCTTATAGGGATGGGATATGTATGGACATATGGTAGAGTTATGGACCTGCTGTGCTTGTTGACTTTAGTTCATGCAGGGCATCTAAAGTCTGTTCTATCAAACGGAAGGACTAGCAGAATAAATGTTTTCATTTTTTTTTTGTTCAATCAATGTTAAAATAAGTGATAAGCATTTAACATGCTATTCTGTTGCTGACTCGCTCCCTACTAGTCTCTTATTTACTAGTCCCATCTCAACATGCTTTAAATTTGGGCACCCAGTTTGGATCGACGCTGAGTATCTCAGCCGGTACTTTCCAGCAGTGTCTTCTACCATAGTTTAGCAGCCACGTAGCCTGTTTCTTGCGCAGTAATTGTGATATACCCATGTTCTGTCTCTTATTGAAAGTTGTATTATCTTGCCTCCAGCAGCAGACATATCTGATGTGTGATAAATTCTGTTTGTTCTTAGGGAAAATGCAGTAAATTTATATGCAAAGTAGAAACCAAAAACAGCAAAAAATGTCAAATGAATTCCCTATAACATCTCCTAAAGGCAATACAACTTTCACTTAATACACATCTACAGTATATACTTCCAGTGTCTTATATCTACATGGCAGTAGCTGGAGAAAGTTGAGAATCTCTTGAGGATGTACCTAACTTGCTGATTGGTGGGGGTCTCAACGTACTCCCATCCCAACGGGGCTCCAATGTACCACCATCCCAGCCCAAGATTACCAGAGCAGCCGGTTGGCTGCAAGGGCTACCCCATACATGTCTCTGGAGCTGACTGATCTTGCCGAGTACAGCTATGTCTAGACTCAATGGGTTGGAGTTATCAAGTGTCTAAAAGGAAGGCTGGATAGATTACTGTTTATTAAAGTTGTATATGGGCTCATGCCAGCATAGGGATATGGCACCCATATGTCGGAAGGCCCCACGCACTGCACACAATGGAGGGGAGTTCTTGTATTATGTAAACATATGATGCAAGGACTTCTCATCTGCCACCAGGTTGCAGCGCCAGCACTGTTACACTCCACACATTATCCCTAAGAGTTTGCCTAGTTTACATCCGAAAAAAGTTGCCAAAATTCCAGAGCATAATTTTGGGTGCGTATTCCTTTTCCTAAGTGAAGGGGGGAGATCACCTTCCTTTTCTGTTCCCATGTCCCTTTGATGTAAGTACTTTAAATATAAATGTTAGAAACAGTCTCTGCCAGTCTCTGCTTTGTACTTCACCGGGAATCTCCGGGCCTGTGTCTAGTACTAGGAGTGTCGGAATGGGCGCATGCGATTGTTACTTATATTGGTGTTTGGTAAATAAGCTATTTGTCCCCTGATGTAATCACTTCTTGTATGTCTTTCCTCTGCATGTGACTGCTACAACTTTTTTTTTTTTTTTAACCAGTGAGGTAGATCTTAATAAAACTATGATACTAGACAGTGAGCCCTGATGAAATGAACCAGAAATTTCATCTCTGCCTAATAAGTCATGAAATATATTTTCCTATTAGTGAGTGCCATCTCATGAATTGAAGGAACCCGAAATGTGCAATCTGGAAATGATAACAAATGTTAATGTAATAGGAAAATACAGCCGATCCATCATCTGTACTCCGCTGCGCCATGTGACGGCGGACGTGGCGTCTTCAGACCGCCAACATGGGCAAGGGAGGAGGGGTTTAGCAAAACATAGACCTTAACTTCCACATTTAAAATTAGGAATGATGCAGAACTGCAGTCAGTGTTAGGTTTAATCATACCTGCTGCCAACTTCTGATAAAGATTCCAGTCCTTCATGTTCATTGAGGGCACGTCCTCACCCTGCTGTGATCTTAGCTCTCCGACTTCAACTGCACCGCAGCCCTTACCCTTTGCTTTGAGTGACTACTATAGTATTCATCAGCCATTGGGGTGGAGGTGGGAACAGCTTAGTTCATAGAGCTGAGGGCACAGCAGTGTAAACCCAGTACATTTTTTAGTTTAAAAAAAAAAAAATAAAAAATAAGAGTCCTGTAATACAAATATTGATGTGAAAGACTAAATGTAATCGGTGGTGGTGCTACCAATCACCTGTGTTAGGAGACCACAGCGCTATGTACCCTATATAAGTCATATATAAATGTGCCGAAAAAAAATCAAAACTCACCTCTCCAGTGCCCCCCCCCCCATCCTTGGGGGCAGGTGGCTAGCTAGCTCCTTGGGGGCAGGGGCCTGGCTGGCTGGCTATTTCCAGGGGAGCTTGGGGCTGGCTATATACCAGGGGCTTGTTGGTTGAGAGAATGGCCTGGCTATATACTAGGGCAGTGATGGCGAACCTTTTAGAGACCGAGTGCCCAAACTACAACCAAAATCCACTTATTTACCGGAAAGTGCCAACATTGCAATTTTAAGCAGTAACTTATTGCTCCTTGCTCTGTCACAGCTTTCAATCATATCCGCCCCCTGAGGCCACCAATACAGTTGAAAGAAGGATGGCAAATTCAGAATGTCATTGTAGCTTCTCTCCAGAGTCTCTCTGTACAGGAAGAATGGTGGGTCCAGCAGGATGACCTCCAAAGATAATGCAGCCCTGTCCACACCTTCTCACTTTTTGCGCAGTTGAAAATGAAGCGTTGCTTTTAAAAAACATTGAAAGCAGCATCTCATAAGGTAGCTGGGACTGTAGGAAGATTTGGTGGATTTGATCCTGTTTGGTGAACACTGTCTTGAGGCGATTGCCTGAGTGCCAACAGAAAGGGCTCCGAGTGCCACAGGTTCGCCACCACTGTACTAGTGGCTTGTTGGTTGAGAGAATGGCCTGGCTATATACTAGGGGCTTGTTGGTTGAGGGAATGGCCTGACTATATATTGGGGGGCATGGGCTGGCACCAATGCATTTCCCACCCTTGGCTTATACTCAAGTCAATAGGTTTTCCCAGTTTTTCGTGGTAAAATTGGGTACCTCGGCTTATATTTGGGGTGGCTTATACTCACGGATATATAGTATTTCCATGGGACTAATCTGAAAAAGGCCACGTGGCCATAGAAGAGACCATGCAGGCCTTTGGATAGGAGGACCACTGCTTCTCTGTTATGTTTTTGGCCTCTTAACCTGATATTGCAGAGATCACTCACCCATTGTATGTACATACGAAGTAACACGTGTAATCTTCATTTGCTAAAAGCTTCCGCTTCTATACTCGGGAGTTCTCCCTGGGCTACTGGGGAGAGACTTCGCCTCCCCACTCCATAATCTTTTTTTGAGAATCTGACACCTTTTTGTGAGCTTTTGTCACTCCTGCTAGCAAGATGGTAATTAGCAGAGATTTCAGAGGGTAGAGTATGTTAGGAGGGAAGATAATAAGAGCCAAAGTAAGTGGAGAAAAACAGTGGAGGAGTTTAGTTGATAATTTTAGATAATATCCAAGCTGTAAAGCCTCCACATCTGGCACTCAGTGGATACAACCGAGAACATCATAGACCATAAAGGATACGCCACTGTCACTTCAAAGAGCTGACCATATTGAAACCCCATTGATCTAATATTGATTTCCAAAACTTTAGTAACAAAGTTTCTGTAAACTTAATAGGTTATACGTCCTCCAGACTTTATATTTGTCTTTTATATGGAACAAACAATATTGTAACATATGAGGTCGTTCTTTCGGCAATTCTGTATTTTGGTACCACCTGCAATCCTTTTAAGAAAACTGCTCTCCCTGATCAATTACTTTGCATTGCCCTTAACATGTAGTATATGGAATATATTCCTCCTTGGTAAAGATTTGGAACAACATATAGGACTGGAGGACAAGCGGTAAGAGTTAACGAGAGTTGGAGTTGATCTTTATTTCAGGTACAATCCTATTTTCTTGCCGTATATCTCTCCCCTTCACTTGTGATTATCGCCAGCGAGTTTCCAGCAGCCCAGGAGCCGTTATTAATGCTTTTTTGCAGAGTATCTTCCAAGTCCTATAAAACTAAAGGTCATTTATAAGCTCTTGTGGAAAGCATATTAGTGACAAGCGGAGGGGCTGGGGAGCAGTTTATCTCCAGCTCTTTTTCCCCCTCTTAAAATCAAATTTATTGTTCTTGGCCTGAAGCTTTAAGAGCTGCACAATCTGAGGACGAGCTGCAGCTACTCCCGTGTCCATGAGAAATGGATATTCCTTGTTGAAGGGTAATGGCTTTAAAGCACTTTTACTTTTAGGGTATTTAGCCCTAATGTGAATATTCTCCGACAGTGCAGTGATTTGATTATTCTCTGTGGACCCATGTTAGTGTTTTTCACTGATATAAGCTGGTATAAGCTGTATAAAACTCAGCTCATGCTCATATTTGTGGCTCAACCCTTCAATAAGGACTAAGGAAACCCAAAAACAGCGGATGACGCCTCTGGTGTAATTTGTCTGCCTTACGTATTTGTGGATCAGTTTGAGGCCAAAACAATCATGTGATCCTTCATGAGGTTGGATCACGCTACTGACATTGTTTGGCAGACTTCTGGTTTCTTTTACGGAACTGCAAAAACAGATGACATATGATTCGAACACGGACCGAATTGGGGGCATAGGGCTTGGTAACGGATAGCGCACTGCTGAAACACATACCACAAAAACTTATCATGGTGCGTTATTTGCGGCTCTAGAATGGCACACATTCAGGTAGCATCAGAAAGTATCATTTTGATTGAAGTTATCCATCAAAAATACAAATGGATATGGAAAAGCCAAAACAAAAAGTAAGAAGTGGAGAAACACATTTGTTTGAGTTTTTGCCATGCAGTCTGCTGGTGTCTGTGGTTGTTTGCGCTCGGCAGTGTCCGTTGTTTTTTTTTGCGCTCGGCAGCGTCTGTGGGTTTTTTTTGCGCTCGGCAGCGTCTGTAGGGTTTTGAGCCCGGCAGCGTCTGTAGGGTTTTGCGCCCGGCAGCGTCTGTAGGGTTTTTAGCCCGGCAGCGTCTGTAGGGT
>WNYA01003952.1:0-21534 GCA_019512145.1 Engystomops pustulosus | reverse complement strand
ATACACACAGTGATGTCACAGTACAGGGATCATACACACAGTGATGTCACAGTACAGGGATAATACACAGTGATGTCACAGTACAGGGATAATACACAGTGATGTCACAGTACAGGGATAATACACAGTGATGTCACAGTACAGGGATAATACACACAGTGATGTCACAGTACAGGTATAATACACACAGTGATGTCACAGTACGCGGATAATACACAGCGATGTCACAGTACAGGGATAACACACTATATGCCCGGTGTATTATAGCACTGCTTTATATTAGCACAGTAAGATGTTATATGGACTTCTCAGTTCTTGATATTTATACAAATCTCTTTCTAGGTTGGATGTGCAAATGTTATTACCGTAATTTACCATGTGGGGAAATAACTACACGTCCCGGTGTAACCTTCACCTTAGACGTATTGTAAGTGTATAGTAGCAGCTCCCTACTCCTGCGTATCCGCTTATTCCCAGTAACGTGTGTGGTGTCTCCTGGTGCTTATAGGACAGTGTGACACGACATGTGGAAAGAACGGGGAGCGCAGCAGTCACTTATTTATAGCACTTACAGGAAATAAGGTCATTTCTCCCATGAAAAGCCCTTTTTTTCATAGGAATATACCAGTAAACGAAGGAAAGAGGCTGGCACGTGTAGTGAGGATCACACCCTGCGGGCGCTGATGAGGCCAAGTGTCTGCGAGACAATGATGATGTATAACAGGAACCTGGAGACCGAACTCGTCTGTGTCCATAAATAACATAAACGTGTGCAAAAACCTCAAGTCAATATGTTCCCAATATATGAGAGGCCACTGAAGGGCTATTAGAAGTCTCCTGTCTGGGATTAAAGAGATTGGACAGTGAAGGCTTCTAAAATACGGTGTAACACTTCTTAAAGGCAATGGAGATCCTCTATGCCACATACATAGCCTAAATATTATGGATATTTAAAGGGATTTTCCTAATTACCTTGGGAAATAGATCAGAGGGGAGTGGTGACGTGACCACAGTGGCCTTCTCTCTATGCAGAGAGTATTATTATTATGTATGAGGCCTGTGTATTTCTGAGCTACAACCATGAGACAGTTGTTTGGACCATGGACACATTCTAGACTGCAGTGGAAACCTTCTTGACTCAAAGGATTGTAGGACTATGAGAAGTTGTGTGATCTCACCTCTATCACCTGTGCAGAGGATATCATGTGTGATATTATGTATGAGGCCTGTGTATTTCTAGGCTATAACTACAAGACGATTGCTTTCACTATGTGGAGCGTGGACATATCCTTGACTATAAGCCAGACCTTTAGACTGAAAGGTATGTAGGACTATAAGAACATTTGAGGCCTGTGTATTTCTAGGCTATTACCATGAGACTATTGCTTGGGGCATGGTTCCACCCTACACTGCATTAGAATGAAAGGGCTGTAGGACTATGGGAACTTTTTATGGTCTTGCCTCTGCTGCCTTGTGTGCAGAGGATGAAATGCCTGATATGTATGAGGCCTGTGTATTTCTGAGCTATGACTATGTGACTATTACTTAGACCATGGTCACATATTAGACAGCAACGGAGACCCCCTAGACAGCAAAGATAATAATAATTCCTTTATTTATATAGCGCTCCACAGATCTTGTCAAATCAGTCCCTGTCCCCAATAGGGCTCACAATCTAATCAACCTACCAGTATGTTTTGGAGTGTGGGAGGAAACCGGAGGACCCAGAGTTAACCCACGCAACCACATCCAAACTCTTTGCAGATGTTGACTTGAACCCAGGTCCCCAGCGCTGCAAGGCTTTAATGCTAACCACCGTGCCGCCCTGTGTAGGACTATGAAAAGGTTTTTATGGTTGCTATATTTAGACACTGATATAAATATGGATTTTTAGGGGATTTGCTTCTAATGTTTTAAGCGGTTTGTGTTGATTTACAGTCGCTGCTTGAAATGGAAAATTTTACTTTTTCCTATTTTAGTCCATTTTAAGCAAAAGTATTTAAATCCTGTTACTTGTAGCCAAAGGATGAGTCTTTCTAAACAAGTTGCTTGGTCCCGCACAGCAATGACTTTTTTTTTTTTAAATTTTTTTTTTCCATTTAAAGGCTTTTTATCATTAAATCAACGTACGATATTGACGTTTATCACACTTCAAACTTTAGTTGTATTATATACATTGGATTATATTGACCCAACTTTATGTATGTGTAAATGCTGTATTTGTCACTTTTTCGTTGGCTTTTCCTTGTTACTCTGTAACCGTACGCGTCTTTTATACCAGTTTTTGTGTCTTCTTTCTGCAGCGGAGAAGGTGACCTCATTGGGGAAAGATTGGCACAAGTTCTGCCTAAAGTGCGAGCATTGCAACAAGACTCTTACTTCTGGTGGACACGCTGAGGTAAGGACCTGCAAAAAATAGAGCGCCATTATAGGATTGCAGCTATCCGACGTGTCCCCACGCAAACCTTCCTGTGAAAACTGTGAACCTAATTGAATTTTTAATGAAGTGCAAAGTAGTTCTCACTTAGATCTTTAAGTGTTACTCACAGATTTAACGGAACCTTCCAAAGCTTCTAGAATTTGTGAAGATAAAAGATGCAAAGACTGACAATCCGAGAGCTACAGGATAAATAACATAGCGATTCACGTTAGATCTACATTTACAATAAGTGCGACCTAAAGGGAACAGGTCACTAGGTTTTACCCCACTAAGTTACTACCCCTCAGGTCAGGTATGAAATTCCCTCTTTTACCTATAAAAAAAAAATAAAAAAAAATAAATTGAGATGAGTCAAGTTTAGAGGCTGCAGGGGGAGTGTCACTTCTGTTCTATAGCACCTAGAAAAATGCTACTGTTGTCATATAAAAGATAAGAATCTCATCTTTCAGATCACATCAGGTTCGGTGCCAGTTAATAAATAGGCAGGAGATGGATCTTATCTGCTGTTCACATTTCCAACTATGTTTTAGGTTGCCTGTATTTCCGCTTCTATAAATCACAAAGCTATAAGCCTGTTGTAATCTGAAAGATAAAACCCATATCTTTAATAGAACACCACACGTTACTAGGTGCTATAGAACAGAAGATGGGAGTTTATGAAGTGAAACTACCCCTGCAGCCACTAAACTCGACTTATCTAATGTGAAAATATCATATTTGCCTGACTTTGGGGAAGATTCTCTTTATAGCCAAATGGGTGAAATTTCCCACACAAAAGAGGGAATTCCAGAAAGGACATTTCATTCCTTCCTTGAGGGGACTAGTAGTTTTAATGGGGTAAAACAGTTTTTTGGTACTATAGAAACCAAGATATAAGTATCTAAAGTGACACTCCGCATCTTTCACCAGCCTCTAAATCGGGCTCCTCTTTTGCAAGTACTGTAAATGGGCTTTATAGTACTTGGAAACCTGGTTCTGGTATCAGATTAAAGAGAATCTCATCTTTCAAATTGTATCACACTTGTTGCTCTAAGAGCTACAAAGGTACAGGTAGTTTAAGACCTAGGGGGAGATGCACTTTTCTGGCGTAAAAGCACCAAAATAATAGCAAATTCTTCAATTTGCACCTATTAACGCCATGTTGGTGTGGAGAGGCACGGCCATCAGCAGAGGGTGCGGGCACAGGGCGGGAACGGGTTTGCAGGTTTTTATGCAGGACTATGCCGGGTCTGACGTGGCCTAGTTTTGCCCGGTGCAATCTGCCTAAACCGGCGGGACACTCTGGGGATGGTGGGGGTGTGTGCACCCATCACACAATAAATTCCCCACATAATATGGAATTGGATCTTTATGTGCAGGTCCTATTCCCAAACATGATTTTGCCTGCCCATATCGACAGTTTTGTAGCTCACAAACAGATGTGGTTTGAAAGTTTAAATTTTCTTCTTTAATACAATACCAGAACTGTGGTTCTAGGTGCTGTGGAACCCAAGATATAGGCGTCTAAATTCTCCTCTCTCGTAAAGTATGACTGCAGTTTTAGCTTGAAAAACCCCACTAAAGCAGAAAACATTCTTCAGTACTATGATTATTTGTAATATTGACATTGCCATCCTGATTTTTTTTCCCACTTATAGCTCTAAAAAAAAATTCTCTAAATATTTCAGAAGATAAAAAAAAAAAGAATCTGATTTTATAG
Source organism: Engystomops pustulosus (assembly GCA_019512145.1). Taxonomy (NCBI): domain Eukaryota; kingdom Metazoa; phylum Chordata; class Amphibia; order Anura; family Leptodactylidae; genus Engystomops; species Engystomops pustulosus. The sequence goes on along the minus strand of WNYA01003952.1, from coordinate 17,395 downwards.
ACTAATGAACCTCTTAATATACTCGTCACCGGAACTGGAGCCATAGACTTCGATGCTGTTCTAGTCAGCGGGAAGTGGAATTATATGGGATTTGGTGTGAAATTTTCTGTGCCTCCACATGTCCAGCTGTGACTTTTCTGATCTGGAAACATTAGCATCTCCGAGTCTTTTCAAGGCTTTAGAAAGACGTCTTCTCGATTTCATGTTTGGTTGCTATGGAGACTCTCCATTTCCATCTTACGGACAATAGAAATATTGTCTGCGGTCGGGAACAGGTGGTTCCCAAGAGTGTAGTCTCTGTGCCGTAATCCAAAAATGAGTGTGGAATTTGAGCGGTCGCCCATTGCTTTCTGCCTGGCATCACATTCCCCCAGCTCCAATCACGTTTATTCACAGGTGAGATTTACACCCTTCTTCAGGGAGCCCCATTGTTTGGCCTCCCAGATTTATGTCAACTTGAGTCATTAATCTGGCTAAGGCCTTGGAAATTTGGGAGCTGCACCGAAGAATTTAGTTTATTTGGAGTAAAACTGCATTTACTTTTAAAGAGGACCGGTCCACTGAAATAAAGGCTCTAGGAGCACTTACTAAAGTTAGCAGCGATTTAACACTGCTCTAACTAGGGTTTAACATTGACATGGAGAGTCCTGATTACCCTGCCCACACACAGTGATTGACAGGGAGAATCCTGATTACCCCGCCCACACACAGTGATTGACAGGGAGAATCCTGATTACCCCGCCCCCACACAGTGACGGAATGTCCATTCATTCCAAACCACAACCTGCAGAATTACTATTGCATCGTCTATTATGAATAATACATGATGCAAGATTCAAGATCCCACCCAAACCTAGTGCACCGTGTGCTTGTCTCATCCGTCCCAGCATCTCCTGCTATTAGCATCATAGGGTGGAGCAATATTCCCATCTGTGTCTGCTGTGACATCTGCAGGACGTCCATGAGGAATGTGAACTATCCTGAGACTCTGTGTGTAGTCCTCTCATGATTTCCGTTGCCAAAGGGACCAGATCTGATAATAGTATTATATTTATACAACCAAATATAGAAATGTTTAGCCATTTTCTCAATAAATCACAGTCGGTGCTTGAGAAATTAGAGTATTTGGCGTTTTAATAGAGGTATTTTATGGTTATTAAAGAAAATCTGGACTAACCTGGATGGCTCATATTGGCTCCTAAGCCTTACAGCACATTGGGGAACATTTACTAAGAATGGTTCAAACTGCACTACATGCAGTGTCCTGTGTATAGTGCAGGGGGCGCCAGATTCGTGATTTCTGACGCGCGTTCTTCATGATTCTGGCGCTCCCTGAACTGCCCCAACAGAGTGCAGAAATTTTTTTTCTGGTCTATCTTTAGCATGGGGGCATGACACACTTCTGTCGGACTTTCATGTTAAATCTGGCACACGGTCCTACTGACTGGAACACCTCCTAATTTGCTCCGTAACTAAACGATTGCGTGTGACACATTTTGTACAAGCAGTTTCCACTAGAAAGAATGTGCAAAGCCCTTAGTGAACCGTGATCTTGTCTAATCTACAGGTAACTTGCTATGTGCTGCTTGCAGATAGGACACTATGTACAATCTACTCAGCTCCTCCTGCTCTACGATATTCTGCCTGCAGATAAGACACTATGTACAATCTGCTTGGCTCATCCTGCTCTATAACATGCTGCCTGCAGATAGGACACTATGTACAATCTGCTCAGCTCCCCCTGCTTTATAACATGCTGCCTGCATATAGGACACTATGTACAAGCTGCTCAGCTCCTCCTGCTCTATAACATGCTGCCTGCATATAGGACACTATGTACAAGCTGCTCAGCTCCCCCTGCTCTTTAACATGCTGCATGCATATAGGACACTATGTACAATCCGCTCAGCTCCTCCTGCTCTATAACATGCTGCCTGCAGATAGTACACTATGTACAATCTGCTCAGCTCCCCCTGCTCTATAACATGCAGCCTGCATATAGGACACTATGTACAAGCTGCTCAGCTCCTCCTGCTCTATGAGAACTTGTGAAATGATGAGATGTGATATTCGTCTCCAGCATCGGATTACGTACATTATTTCTCCTATTATGTAATGCTTGTGGACCTGATACCACAGACACCTGAGCAGTAGAGGAATATAATTGCAGTGTTCCTGTGTTTTATAAACACTTGTGCAAACTCGATGTAACCTAAAACATGTAGAGGCAATAATACAAACCGAAATAACCACGTAAATGAGCGGCTGTGTCTCTACATGACAGCCATACACCCTCACATCACCTGATGGTCCTGTGCAGTTCATTCTCCATACATTGTGGGGTACGGCATGTCTGGATAATATACTTACCAGGTTTGTGATCCGAAGCCATTGCTTCATCTACATACTGGAACCCCCCCAACCCCCCCCCCCCCTGCAGACCACAATCCCAATGACCTCACTCCCTATTGTAACTTGAAGATGGGTTTCTCTATAGACATGAATCAGTGCCCCAGACACAGCGGCCGCCGGCCTCCATCATGTCTAGCCGCCCACAGTATAATATATGCCACCGCAAACTTATCTACACTCATGTTTGGTCCAACTGCAATAAATTTGGTTCATGTTCTCTGTTAATTAGCTTAAAGAGGTTTCCAGAGACATGATATTGATATCCCAATATAAGATCGGCGGAATTCTGACATTCAAGACCAGCACCGATCACTGGATTCTGGTTCTAGAATCTACACAGTTGCGAGTATAGCTCCAATGTTTGAGCTGAGGCTGGTGCAGGAAATTGCAGCTTGTCTAATAATTTCTCAAATGGGAACTGAACTGTGGGATCCTTGTGCCCAAATATCATAGCTGCAAAACCCCCTTAGGGGGGCTCATCAAGACCGGTGGTATATAGTCTTAATGGAGTGACTAGGCACATCTCTGGTCCTCCCTGGGCCAGAAAGCCAGAGCATAAGGTATATTATACAAATGGGATGTGGCTTTTGAGAAGACATGCCCCTCCGGATAAGCCCCGCCCACTTAAAAACCCCCTAGCAAGGGATATTTTTTATGCTAAAATGTTGATGTAGGGCTAGATGGTCTAATGTGGGTGGGGCATATCTGGATTATTCTTCTAGATAAGCCCTACTCACTTTTTTTTTAATGGTAAGGTATATTTATTTACATCAGAAAGTAGATGTAGGTGGAATTTTTAAATGGCAGTTTTTGTAACAATTTTTGTATTTGTTGCGAGTTTGTATTTTTGTGATTGAGACAATTTTTGTGACTTTTTAAAAAATTGCATTTGATAAATCTGGCCTTGCATGGGCTGGGGGACATCAGATATCTCTTCTAGGACTGTGGAAGGAAGGTCTAATATTAGTTGTGTGGGTTAGGAGCGCGGCTTATCATCCTGAAATAGGATGGATCACAGTATAGAGGAGCCGCTTTGTAATTCTATAGGGACAGCCGGGTCCAAAGTATTATAACCTTTCCCCCGGAGGCAGGTGATGAGGAGGGAATAAGTCTTTATTATGATGTTACTGGTGACACCAGTAATAAACCTTGACAAATGGGTGGAGCATGTGTCATGCTGAGTGCAAGTCATAGAATCCGGAACCCAGAGGTGTCCAAGAGATACAAAATACAACATATTGGGGCTCATTTATTAAGTGTCTGCAGACCATGATTCCATCGGGTTTCCCGAATATTTCCGTTTTGCGCCAAATTGCCCCGGGATTTTGGCGCGCACGATTGGATCGTGGCACATCGGCACCGGCTTGCATGAGACAGAAATTGGGAGGCGTGCCGTCGGACAACCCGCAGAATTTCAAAAATTAAATTGTGTCGCAAGATCAAGCACTCACACGCATCAGGAAGAAGAAGGTGAACTCTGGCGGACCTCAGCGCGGAAGCGACACATGCAGGAAATTGGACGCACGATCTTAGTGAATCGCGACAGACCCGAATCCTCGTTGGACAACGCACCGCGGGATTGCGACAGGGCCGGGTAAGTAAATCTGCCCAAGTGTGTCATATAGGTGTGTAATGCTCTGTCTACAACTTTGTGCACCCAGCGGAACTACAATTCCTATTAGTAGGGGCCTCCATGGTTAAGCTCTTAAGGGGGGAGGGGGGGGGGGGCAGTGTCTGATTGCTGGGAGCCTGAACCCTATAAGTAGGTTCTCAGCATCCAATGTGACTAAGAGGTAAGTGTAGTATATGGGACAGGGCTCAGTCACCCAGTCCTGTTGCAGTTGGTGACATCCACCTGACGTGTATTATTACTTTTGTGTGATGCGGTCTCTATATGTTGTAGTCTATATTCATAATACATGTCCCATATAATAAGTGTTTACCATCCCTCTTTATATCATTTCAGCATGCCGGAAAACCGTACTGTCACAAGCCTTGTTATGCCTCATTATACGGACCAAAAGGTGAGTTTTCTTTTATAATGAATCAAAAATTGGAGGCAGACTCCTTAAAATACAACATAAAATGGGGGATAGGGATCTGATGAGTGGAGGTTCAATCTCTTGGATCCTCACCAGACACAGGAATAGAGATTGGAGGGGAGTACATTGCGCGTGTAGTCGCTGATCCATTGAAATGGAGCAACTTTGGACCCTAATTCTCTTGTTTGATGGGTCAGAACATTTGGACTCTTCGTTCACTTTGGAACAGAGTTTTGCACGTGTAGAGGTCCAGGAATAGATGGGGCTGTGTTCACACCATGATGCTTTGATGTTTTTGTAATTTTCGGCATTGCCACTGTTGCATATTTCAGGTGTTAATATTGGAGGCGCGGGATCCTACATCTACAGGAAGCCAAGTGAAGACAAACCAACATCACCGACTGAAGTAGCTCCAAAGGTGGAAGAGAAGAAAGTTAGTGCAGCTCCAAAGACTCTCAACAAAGGTGAGAGACTGAGAAAATGGCTTATGGTTTCACTATACAATCCTGATAAAACACAGAAGATATGTAAATGGTAGACGCTTCTTCAGACCACAGGGGCCTTGGGCTGTATGATTATCATAGCCCTTACAAGTCTCAAATCCGTTCCTACATATGGTGCTAGAATCAGCTTCCTAGGTAATGGAGGATGTGTCCCTTCTACCTGCTTTTAATCTGCGGTTTTAGGACATTTGGAGGACCTTCAAAGGTCCTGAAATAACTATGAGGATTTCATGGGTGAAGCCCCTTCTCAGTATAGAACTTGGTGGGTGGTTTAGGTGGCCATGGACCCCCTAAAAGGCTTTGGCAATGGGCTACCATCCAAAACACCAATATTATAATACTGTACATACACCAAGCTCCCAATAATCATACACTTTAATGGACGGTGGTCACTCCCACAAATCGGCTGCGTGAAGTGTTCCCAATTCATCAGTGAGGTCATGTAGGCTGCATGCAGCTCCCTCCCATTCTAGTGAATTAGAATTGGCTGCAATACCATCCATGGCCACTGTACTATATAGTTTTTAGTAGGAAGTAAAGAGATTGCAGCGTTCATGTAAACTGATCCTGAATAACCCCTGCAACCTATTCGAGACTTCTTAAAGGGATCCTGTCATGTTGTTATGGACTTTGTGAAGTTATTACGGGTGGCTCAGTGGTTAGCACTACAACAGCTACAAAGAGTTTGTATGTTCTCTCCGTGTTTGTGTTGGTTTCCTCTGGGTCCTCCGGTTTCCTCCCACACTCCAAAAACATATTGGTAGGTTGATTAGATTGTGGGCCCCATTGGGGACAGGGACCGATTTGACAAGCTCTGTGCAGCGCTGCGTAATCTGTATGCGCTATATAAAGGAATTATTATTATTATGTTAGAGATCAGTCACCTGTTGTGCTCCTTCTGTATGTCTACCCCTTCCCTACAGTACACAGGTAATGGGATTATAGTAGTTATACTTCTTATTTCTGTAATATTAATGCATAATCCCATCCACACTGACAAATCTCTGGTAAAGCACTCAGTCCATTTGTTTTCTTTGTGGCTCCATCCACTTTCCGCCCCTCATTGACTCACACAGAGGAATTCCTGGCAGCGCAGGGTATTGTGATATAGAGAACAATCCACAATTGTTAGCTCCCGGATCACACCATAGATCACTGTGACCCACAGAAGCAGGTACCGGGCTCACTTCTCACACTAAGCAATGGCGTGCTCTCGGCAGCACACTGAATAAGCCTTTAGTATATTTACTTTACTAATTTGTGAGCTAAAAGCCCATTTTTTATCTAAACTTAGTGTGTAATATACTGATAGGGAGGGCAGTATATTTGTACTGGATTATGGGTAATTATATACTGATATGAAGGGCTATTACTGTTTGGATAATCATATTATATCTCTTAAAAGGATTGGGTAGGAATGTATATCCACAGAATAAGAATTTTCCTACTGCTTTCAGTATATGCAATATAGCTGATTCTCAAATCTACCATCAAAATCCATCGTGATAAACCAGGGACACTTACTCATAGATCCAGGCACCGTGACTGTGGTATCTTCTTATATTTGTTATTCATGGCCTCCTTCCTTATAAAAATCAACTTTTAAAATCATGCTAATGAGCTCTGGGGGTGTTACCAGTGCCTCTCCATGCTGTATCTTCACAGGCTGTTACACTGTCTCACCCTCCCCTTACTCCCCCAGCACTTCCCTGTGCCTGATGTAATCTTACACAGTGGGAGGGAGAAGTGCTCCTGGCGCATTACCTTATAAAAAGTTGATATTGGGAAGGAGGACATGGATAACAAATATTAGAATATTTCCAGTCTCGGTGCCAGGATCTATGAGTAATGTCCCTGGTTTATCATGTTGGATTTTGATGATAGATTCTCAATGACCAGAAATTGAATTCCTGGCCAACCCCTTTAAATATCCTGTTTCAAGGACGTTATAAGGTCGGACATTGACTAGCAAGGTAACTACTTATAAGTGCCCCTAGTAAGTCAGTTTCTTTCCTATTGGAGGGGAGCTCATTTGGAAACTTTTTCCCGAAATGCAGTTTTTGGAAATTCCAAATTCTTTGGAATAAGAATGGGGGGGACTTGTTGTTCTGTGCACCTCTAACTTTCTGCCTATTTATCAGCCTGATGAAGGATGATGTAAGGACCTGGTTACAGATTATAACATGTGTAACTCCTCTCTCTTTCAGCTACGAGTATAACCAAGTTTACAGGAGAACCCAATCTATGTTCTCGCTGTGAAAAGGACGTGTTTTTTGGTAAGAAAATTTTTATCGTCTATTAAAGTTCTTTGATTAAAAAAGTAAAGTATGGAAATACCATGGATATTATTGAACAATTTCCATAATCTATGAATCCTATTCACATCTCCTATGGGCAATGTCATGTCACCACGTGGTTCTTAGCCACTATCAGTCCGGTGTAACTTGTTGCTGGGCCCCTGAATAATGTACAGGCGGTCCCCTACTTAAGGACACCCAACTTACAGACAACCCATAGTTACAGACAGACCCCTCTGACCTCTGGTGAAGCTCTCTGAATGTTTTACTATTGTCCCAGTCTGCAATAATCAACTGTTAGATGTCTGTAATGAAGCTTTATTGATAATCCTTGGTCCCATTACAGCAAAAAATGTTTAAACTCCAATTGTCACTGGGGCCAAAAATTTTTTTGTCTAGATCTACAATGATAAAATATACAGTTTCGACTTACATACAAATTCAACTTAAGAACAAACCTCCGGACCCTATCTTGTACGTAACCCGGGGACTGCCTGTATAATGAATTCTCTTTCTTTTCCTTCTGCAGCAGAGAAAGTGACCTCTCTGGGGAAGGATTGGCATCGACCTTGCCTGAGATGTGAACGCTGCTCCAAAACTCTAACTCCAGGCGGTCATGCGGAGGTGAGAAATATTCTGTATATTCATGTGTTTTTTTCTTAAATGGACTCAGTCACCAGATCTTACAATATGAGAATACCAGCCCTCCCCGGTAAGGTATTGCCTTTCCTTATTAAAATTCCTTCTTCTACAATAAGATTCTTTAGTTTGCATGTAAAAAAGAAAAACCTCTAAAGTCATAAGCAAATCAGGAGAGTCACTTTTAGAGGCTGAAGGAGGAGCATAAATTCAGATGCCGCTATCTTAGGATCTATAGCAGCTTGATCGATGTTTCTTGAGTCATTGTAAAGTTAAGTATCAGGGTTGTTGTTCTAGAGATACAGACGGATAAATACATAGTTGGAAATATGAGCTACAGATAAAGATCCAGTTCTTACTTGTTTCTTTAAGTGTATTTATCTCTGGTCCTGTGGTCACAGAATCACAAGACTGATGCAATCTTAAAGGTGAGATTACAGGCAGTCCCCTACTTAAGGACACCCGACTTACAGGTGACCCCTAGTTACAGACGGACCCCTCTTCCCACTGTGACCTCTGGTGAAGCTCTCTGGATGTTACTATAGTCCCAGGCTGCAATGATCAGCTGTAAGGTGTCTGTAATAAAGCTTTATTGATAATCTTTGTTCCCATTACAGCAAAAAAAAATTTTTTTGGGGGGGGGGGGGGAATTGTCTAGAACTTCAACTATAAAATATACAGTTTCGACTTGCATACAAATTCAACTTAAGAACAAACTTCCAGACCCTATCTTGTATGTAACCCAGGCTCGCAGTGTCTGAACTGATGCTGAAGACTCATCTTAGGCAAAAAACTGACTCTTCTCTTCTCTGATCATTTGCATTTGACTTTGAAGTCAGTTATTATAGGGAAATGGGTGAGTATTAACATAAGAGTCAATGCTATAGAGGATATATTACACCCTACCTCCAGGGGACTGAGAGCTTAGTGGGACTAACCCTAACCCCAAAATTGAAACTATGTGTCTCCAGGTTTTGGAGAACAGGTTTAGTCACATTTTACGATTACCAGATGAACCCCTGATTTACTTAACCTTAATTTAGATCACCACAGGGGGTTGAGGTTACAGCACAGCATGGGGCTTAAGCATCTGGTAGTAAGATCTTCTTGACACCCAACCAAGTGTTGAAAACTAATTTGTATTTCACTCATGAGCTTCCAAATAATATATGGCTGCCATAAAAAAAAAAGGCTTTGGAGGAATTTGGTGTTGAGCCGTGGGACCTCAGCGGTGTGCTCCTCTCATATTTCTAGGACATCTGATATTAATACTTGATATTAAAACAAGTGGTTTTAAGCAGCGGGGATTGGCTGGTAACTCCTAGTACACATACGGTGTAGTACACATTGATATGAAGAAGCAGCTGCATAAGGTAAAAGTGCAAGATTACGTCTGCAGCGGCAGAAGATGAATGTGAGCATTGAACAGGTTCTCCACCTACAGAAATCTGATTCATATCCAATGACTCCTCTCTGCTTAGATGTTCAGACTTTAGCTGAAGACAGATCAGTGGTCAGGGAAAAGCTAAGGTTATCTGTTACACATGGCTACAAAGATGGAGAGTTTAGAAGTTGAGGCAGTAATGGGTTTTCAGTTTTTAAGTGGACTTACAGTAATAATTGGATTTCTCAAAAAATCTATTTAAAGGGGGTTTCCCAAGAACTAAAGATAGGCCCTATCCACGGGATAGGGCCTAACTTGCTGATCAGTTGGGCCACAGATCGCGAGAACAAGGGGTCCAATGGGGTCCCATGTACCTCAGTCGGACCCCTCGTCGCTCCATTAGACTAATGGAGCAGACGGCCGCGCATGACCGTTCCATTAATCTCTAAGGAGCTGACGGAGATCAGTGAGCGCAGCGCTCGGCAATTTCCGTCAGCCCCATAGAGATTAATGGAGCATGCGCGGCCGTCTTCTTCATTTGTCTGACGGAGCGACGAGTGGTCAGACGGACCCCTCATTCTCGCGATCTGTGGGGGTCTCAGCACTTAGACTCCCACTGATTAGCAAGTTAGGCCCTGTCCCATTGATAGGGCCTAACTTTATTTTGTGGGAAAACTCCTTTAAATCAAGATTTTCTATAATGTTGTGCTTCTACTTGCAATCTATGAAGATATTACATACACATCACAATGCCAACCCCCGCAGCTTTCCATCTAATAGGAACCGGTCACCAGATATTACCCCACTAAACTACTTGCACCTCAGGTAGGGTATGACATGTCTTTTCCAGAATTCTCTCTTTTATTTGAAATCTCACCTGTTAATTGTTTAAACATCTTTTCCAAAGTAACGTGAAAAGAGTCATATTTGCCGGAGATGAGTCAAGTATGTAGACTGCCGGGAGAGTCACTTCAGACTCCCTTATACTAGACACTAGATACATAGTGTTATATTTAAAGATACGAATCTCCTCTTTCAGACTGCCTCTGTGTTGTGGTTCTGTGATCTACAGAACCCGAGATACAGACAGTTAAATACATAGTAGGGAATGTGACCTGCAGATAAAGATCCAGTTCCTGCCTGTTTAATAGTTTCCTGGATGTTCAGCTCTGTAGATCATAGAACCATAACCATGGGATCTGAAAGATGCCATCCTTATCTTTAATATGATACTAGCAACATGTTTCTAGGTGCTACAGAACCAAAGGTTGGGGGAGTCTGAAGAGACTGAAGTGACACTTCACCTGCAACCTGGACTCATGTCAGACAAAATATGACTCTTCTCTGCTCATGTCACATGGAGAGATTTTGTTATGTGTAAAAGGGTGATATTTCACATAAAAGTTAGACTTCTTGAAAGGACATTTTATACCCAACCTTAGGGGACTAGTAGTTTAATGAGGTAAAATCTGGTGAAAGAGCTCCTTTAAGGATAGAGAAGGATGATGCAGGCTAAATGTTAACATAATCCATTGTAAGAAGTGTCTGGAGGCCACTTTTTCCCCTCTCCTTATTGTTTGCACATGCATGCTCAGCCTAGGTATACACTTTTCCATACAGTATAATTTATAAAGCACCAGTAATCCCATGGTGCTGCACAATCAATGAGGGGATCACATACATTGAGAGAGGAACAAATGCAAGTGCAAAATACAAAAACTGCAGTGGAAAGAGGCCCCTCACTATCTATATGAGATAGCGATCTATCAAGCAGCCATGACCCCAGCTCCCCTATTAGCCACCATTGTAGAGGCATGTAAACCACTTCCTCATCTTACCGGTGTGAAATAACGGGTTAAAAAGAAAACATGTACAGTTTTTGTTTTCTTTGATGGTACACAGTAGAGGGCAGACCGTCCGCCTCCATAGACCATTAGTGGGTCACTGCATCCCTCTGCCATTGATTGACTCCACCAACACAGAGGAGACTGCTGGGAAACCCAGATATATAAATGTATATTTCCATCTCTCCATATCCATAACTAGGGGTGACCTAGCAGTGCCCGGTACGAGAAGAGAGATGAATGAGTCCTGTTCTGTAATTGGAGGTCTTGGCAGTGCACATGTGAACACTCTCCTATTGCTACCTTCCCGGTCACTAGGGAGTTAATGTGAAGGGTTCTGTTACAATGTATCTCCCTGCATTCTATCAGGATTGTACATTCCTATGTGCAGCAAGTGGTGGAGGGATCCCTTATCTATAACTGCATATATTTTGGCTCCCTGAAAAGATTAGCCTTATCTTTTACAAACAAAGACTAATTATAGTGATAATGGAGCTCCTGTGGCTTTAACCCTTTCTTATCGTGCTACTTCCTCTTTATTCAGCCATGGACGAGTTAGATAGGTGTCTGGTTTGACTCGCCCCATATACGTGCACACTGGGTTTAGCTGAGCATGCATGTGTCCTGAATTGAAAAAGCAACTGGCAGGCAAAATGATGGGACATGTTGTACCCGTATTTAAAACTACATTGGCCGGCAAAGGAGTGACGATAGTCCCCTATAAACATAAGATGGTCCCTAATCTTGGACATTAGATGGTCATCTAGTGGAGCTCGCCTTAGTAAGTACAGCCAACCTCTTTATAACATAAATGACAATACATTTACTCACCAAGAAATTCTGATCTCCTGTGACACATCAAGAATATTTCTTAATAGATTTCTCTAATTGAATCCTTATACGGAAAATAAAACAGGTGAAAAAGTGGCATTTTCTTATATTTATGGGTTAAATGTTGCTTTACAGTTCACCTCATACATGAACAGTGGATATTTTAGGGGCTGCTACACAGATTTGGGGACTCTGACTTTTTTTGTAGCCCCCTACAGTTACTGAGAAATCAGTCCCAGTATCTGACCATTGTAAACCTCTCCACTTGTTAGAGAGAAGGTGCTGGAGCGGCCCCCTCGTCTGCCCCGGCCCCCTCGTCTGCCCCGGCCCCCTCCTCTCTGACAGTGGAGAGGATTATAATGGTCAGATACTGAGACTGATATCTCAACAACCTTGGGACTAGAAAGAAAATTCAAAGAGCCCCCGAATCTGTGTAGGAGCTCCTACATTACGGTATGTTTATCAACACATTTGTGAGGAGGTGAAACATCCTCTTTAAGGGAGTCGATGAGACAACCCCTTTAACTCTATTGTAATAGCGGCGGCTCAGTGTCACTTGTATGGCAAGTAATTGTTACCGACATCAGTTCCCTTATAATTTCCTTCCAACTTCTTGTTGCCCCAAGAGTGAAGAGAACATTGCTAGGTTTCTATTCCATGGCCACTGCTCGCACTATGCTCCTTTAAAGATAGTCTAGAAATCCAAAATCACCCAAAACTAAAACCAAGGGGAAGTACTGAGCAAGAAATACAAACAGGCGCACCGGTAGGCAGGACTCCGCCCGTTACTGCATCAAGAAACTAATTTGCATGAAAATAAAACCTGAATTCATTAATTAATGAGAGATCATTAGGAAACGGGAAACCCTACACAATGATCTCTTTACTTATGGAGGGATTTGGGAGACCCCCTTTAACTCTGAGTAACTCTCCATTGCTATTGGCTCCTCTATCCGGCTTGTGTAAGGTAAGTATTCCTGGCAGCGCCGGTGATTTGGCATCGTCTTGGTGTAGCAATGAGTTTGGACATTCCTATTAGGTGCAGATGAATGAGTGCTCATTCAGGCAATATTGTCTCCAGCTCCTTCAATTACCCTGCGCCATAACGGATCTTATTGTTCCCGGAGTGGGCAGGATTGGATGTCTTGTATGATTTATTCATGCATTGTTGTTTCTAGATTCCTTTACAATCGCTCATTGGCTTCATTATCTTGTTACCTTCAGGGGAGCTGTTAAACGCTCACATCATCTGACCACTTCATACAATGGGCTTTACATTCTCCTTCGCTCTTTCATACGGGAATATTAAGGCATCAATGGAATGGTGAATTTACAGCCGTATCCAGCAGGTGGAGCTATGAGACTATGCTAATAGTATATATATGATAATAATAATCTTATATAGCGCCATCAAATTCTTGTCTCAGATACCAGAGAGTATAGGTTCACCCCAGTGTGTGGGTGCTTTATTAGGATTGGTCATCCATATCAGATTATTAGGGATCCAACAATCGCCTCCTAAAGGAATGAAGAAGGAACTACAGCTCCCCATCTTGGTAGTGGCTGACCTGAGTCACTGCAGCTCCCATTCAAGTAACAATGAGTAATAAGTAGTAAATGGGGCAGCCACTACCAAAAAAAAGCAAAGCTGTGCCTCCTGCTACATTCTCTATTAGTTCCAGCCTATCTGGGCATGGGGGTGCTAAGTATCGGACCCCCTCTGATCTGACGTTGATGACCTTCCTTAAGGATCGTCCTCTGTATCATAAGCGTAACCTAACCTGTTATCGTATTGTCTCTCAATCCCTGTTACTAATACTTTTCTTTAATTTTTGCAGCATGACGGTCAGCCCTATTGTCACAAGCCTTGCTACGGAATCCTCTTTGGACCAAAAGGTACAATATGTCCTCTTCATCAATGTATTATGGAGGGTCTTGCACTGTTCAGACACTGCAGGATACTTGGTGGATATTTGAGAAAGTGTAAATGACCTGGAGGGATTTCCAGGGAAGAGAGAGGAGACATCTGCTAGTGAGAGCGCACTTGTGTTACACTTCACGCTTACTTAGATAAACACATGTGGACTTGGCTTACTGCTCGCTGGCTTCCTTTCTGGGCTGCTCACTTTCAATCCGATTCACATGTTGAAAGCAGCTCAATGATCTCTTATCCTGGGGTAAGGAAATATTTTTGTGGATGTGGCAGGGAATGAAAAATCACATCTTATCTATCGAAACACAAAACCATATATATTCATCTCTATCCAGTTCACTTGGTGTAAGAATATGCTGCACTAGGGATTCATAGTCCTCTTCTTTCTGGATGACATCACATTTATGTAATTTTGTGAACATTTTGCAGTTACGTTATATACTTGCATAGTGTAGCAATGTGCACGACCACCTAATGAGTTGATTTCTGGTGGACGCACATGCCCAGTTACCCTCACCACAGGCAAAGTTCTGTGTTCACAATAAAGCACACAATAGGAAAAGCTTTCTGCCCTGCTTGTCAGGATAGGAGCAGAGATTCCGCAGTATATGGTAGTGTAGCTGGGAAGAGTGGCTTACAGTAAATTTGGCTGCCCATGGCGTCTCCACCCTCGTACAGCTTGTGTGCCGCCACCTTTTTTTCTAAAATTATTGTGCATTGTGCAAAGAGTCACAAAGTCTGGGGTGTGCACCTTCATTGGTCACTTTTTCACACCAGAAAACTGGCGCAGAAGGCGTGATCTATATCCGGCCTGATTAATTTGTTTGTTTGTTCTAGTTAAGGTGGAAAATTATAGTCAGGCATGTTCACATTCTGAGCTGAGCATGCATGTCTACCAGGGAGGCAGAAGGAATAGCTGTAAGTCAAGTTTAGCATCTGAATGATCTGAGTACATATTAAAAGAAACCTACTTTCTGAAGTAGTTCCCGATGCAGATTCCTCATGCATGCAGGGTCCCATTGCTTCCTTATTCTGGTAGGAAGCTTCTGCCAAAAATAAACTTTAATCCAATTATATGCTAATTAATTGCAGTGGTTACTTGGGGTGTGTAGTAGCCTCAAAGAGCTCCGGGGCCGCAGGCTACTCCACGAACCCAGTAGCTGATTCAGAGCCGCCGGTCCTTACGGTCTTTTTGCATGTCTCTTGCATCGAGCGAGCTCTGCGCAAACGCAGTAGCTGCTGTTCATCTGCTAGCAGCCGGAAAGCGTCTCCCACAGCGGAACAGGAGCTACTGCGCTTGCTCAGCCCTTGCTTGATGCAAGAGACATGCAACAAGAATGCAAGGACAAGGTGGTAGGGGGCTCTGAAGTGGCTACTGGGGACGTGTAGTAGTTTTCCCCCCTAGAGCTCTCTGAGGCTACTAAAGTTGGTAGTACCTTACTGAGGCTACTAAAGTAATTAGCATAAAGTTGGATTAACTTTTCGCAGCACCTTCATCCCAGAATTAGGAAAACCGGGTGCTGCTGCTGCAGGTTTGGGGAATCTTTATCGGGAACTACTTCAGAAAGTAGTTTCCCTATAGTAGGTTGGGGTTAGTTTAATCTATCTGTGAACACTTCTATTATCCAACAGTACAACTATTCCTTTATTTTTCCTCCCCATGCCTGAGAAGTTCCACAGTCCATTTGTAAATCTGACTCCTCCTCTAGGGTAATTTGCATATCTGAGTCTGATCAATGTATTGTAACTGAGCTGTGTCCCCTATATGCCTGCTACATTTCCAGTTCCCCTAGCTGATTTCTCTTTAGCCAATCACATACAGCCAGTGTCTTTCTCAAACCCCTCATTCACCCCTCCCTCTGGAATTCTCTTCAGCGACTCGCACAGCATGTGACTGATGTTGCAGGGCAGAGATGGTTCAGCTGAAAAGAATACAAGCCCTTTGTCAATCAGGAAACTGGAAGCGTGGCTGAGCTGCAAGGTCATGAATATGCATAGAGATCAAATTTGAGAATGGACTATAGAACTTTTCAGACATAGAGAGGAACAATATAGGGATAGTTGTACTGCAGTATAATGGCAAATTTCAAAGATCTCTTTAGTTAGTGTGGGTTAGTTACACTTACAGGGTCCCTTTAAACTAGTAAATATGAAATTGTTCATAATCCTCCTAATAAGAAACTTATTCTTTTGTTCCAGGTGTGAACACAGGCGGAGTCGGAAGTTACATCTATGATAAAGATCCCGAGACAAAGGCTCAACCCTAAGCACTTGTAATCCAGCCTCTGCCGCAGACTCTTCTTGCACCATTTGTAGCTGACAACACTAAGCTGACAGTCGGGAACGTGTAGATTATAAACCCTTAGAGCAGTTCCAATAGGCAAAGTGCACTCCTGATAATTCTGTATTTTGTACTGAACATGGCACCACCTTCCTGATTGATCACTGATGTTACAATGGGATATATACAGAGTCTTGTGCTATGTGTATAGGGGTCTATGTGCTACTAAGAGATTTCTCAGTCTGTTTGTCTATTTAGGTTCAGGTATAAGGGGTATTTCTGATATTATATATATGTAAAATAACAAAGACGAAACCTTAAAGGGAATATATGACAGATCCTTAGCTAAGCCTCTGGCGTGACACTGTATCCATTAAATAACCTCTCCCTTAAGTTACTATTTTGGGGGCGGATGTAGGCCCCTCCCTCCTTGAGTTCTTTCAGCCAGTCAGCAGTGCCAAGAGAGATCATGTGACGTGCTCTGGGACTCCATAAGGAGTCCGGAGTCGTGGATTGTGTCAGTATTTTTGAGACCAAAGGGAAACGTAGATAAAATCTCATGTTTAGGAAAGCAAATTTGTAAGGCCGGGTTCACACGTTGCAAATAATAAAAAAAAAAACTGTATATATTCTAGAAGTTTAAGTTGACCACACACAATAGATGAAGACTGACGGGTATAGGGAGAAGAAACAAAGTGACTTATCCTTCTTACCCATTGATATCCCTATAGAACCATAATGTTCGGTCCATACGGATCCGGATGATACAGAAAATCTGACATTCCATGGCTGTTATCAAACGACTGTTGGGTTCCTGTAGTATAGAACATGTTGTAGCATCCACCAACATCACCCAAGATACCAATCCTGATGATGTTAGACCTTTATGTATATTGTGTGGTACCTAAACAAAAAAATCTGTGCTGTGTGGACAAGGCCTTACAGTATCAGAAGAATGAACATATGGAATGAATGTTCCATTATAAAACATTCAAGAATTCAAGTTATTAGAATATATATATAACATTATTAGATAGTTACAGTAATAAAAATACTAAAGTTTTGGTCTCCAGAGGCATTCATAAGCACCATTATTTCATTAGAGGGCTAAAAATATTTAGAATATATCCCAAGAGATCAGAAGGTCTTACTCCTAGCACCATCACGGATCAACTGTTCTCTTGGAACAAGAAGTAAACAGCTCTGTTCTCTGTGTAGTGGTCAGACCA
>WNYA01003951.1:0-21536 GCA_019512145.1 Engystomops pustulosus | reverse complement strand
GGAACAGAATAACAAATGCTGGTTAAAAAACATGGCCCCACCGCGGGGACACAAGGCAAAGTTAATACCAGACAACAGATCAGGCTAGTATATACAGTGTGGTGTGTAATGGGCCTCGTGGCCATTAAACATATATGTGATACTAATGGGAAGCATAGACGAATATCAGAAGACAAATAACAATAGGGAGGAAATAATAATCACAAGTGGGATAAAAGGCGTACCCATGTTGCACGGAATCGCTCTGGAAGACACACGAGCCCCGACACGCGTTTCGGGTTTGCCGACCCCCAGACGAAGGCTTGCAAACCAGCCGAAACGCGTGTCAGGCCGTTGTCTTCCACCACAGCGATCAGTTGCAACAGGGTAAGCCTTTATCCCACTTGTGATTATTATTTCTACCCTATTGTTATTTGTCTTCTGCTATCGTGCCATGCTTCCCATTATATCACATATATGTTTATGGCCACTGAGGCCTCATTACACATCCACACTGTATAACTGATTCTGTTGTCTGTATATAACTTTGCCTGTGTTCCCCCTGTGGTGGGGCCATTTTTTTAACCAGCATTTGTTATTCTGTTACAATAAAATAAATATTTTGAGCCACTATCTTTTTGTGCTAATTGTGCTATTTTGTTGGATTAATTCTTCCCATTTGCAAGGAAGAACAATAGGTTTTCTTCATGATCACCAACAAGTCACATGGTGTTAAATACACATAGGGATATTATATAATTTGCAGTACATTCTTATTGGTACAATACATACGTTGCCCCCTCTCTTTTCCACTATATGTGTGTTTGTTCAATTTTTGTTACTAAATTAATACTGTTAGGGTATTGTGACTAAAAAAAGATAGAGCCCCTCTGAAAATGTTGTCCATTGTTTAAATAGGTGACGTCACTGTGACAGGTCTCGCACATACTATCGTTGTTCTGCTCCTACGATGGAGAAGAACGTTGGAAATGAACAACAAACAGTGAGAAGAGCCTTCAAAGGCATTTAAAAATAGATAATTATGTGGAATGATACAAGGTTTCTATTCACACAATCTCACACACACCTGGGTTCTGCTGCTTTGCTGGTGTTTCTACTGGCTCCTGCTTGGGTTTATCTGGAGTGGTAGTTTCTCCTTTTGAAGACCTTTCTCTCCCGCAGCGGCCTTCTTTGCCTCTAGCTGCCTCTGCCTGCAAGATTTGGCCGGTTCAGAGAGCTTGCGGACTTACGAGGGAATGACGACAGCACCTGTATCCCCCTTTCCTGATCTTTTCGTGGCCTTCCTCACTCCCAAACTCATCAGTGGTGGAGACCTTGTAGAGTGGCAGCACATGGAGTTGCTCATCTTCGGCAATTTTACCAACCATCCTGTTGTCTTCCTTCGTCAGGGTGCAGACCTAGATGGAATAAGAATTATTTATCTTATGCTTTGCCAAACTGACTCATAAACCCCTTATGTCCGCACATGTTTTCCATTTTAATGTTCTGGCCATTTTTCAGGTTTTAGCTATAACTTATATTTTTAGTACTATAGGCTGTATGGGGTCTGTTTTTGTGGGGAAAATGTAGTTTTTAATAGTTGTATTTCAAATAAAAAATATTCTGCTTATATCGCGGACCAAATAAACATAATAACTTTTTCTCTGGGTCAATACGCATAAAGCATACCAAATTTATAGGTTTTTTTTGTATTTAAATGACCTTACTTTGCATAATAAAACAATAAAAAACAAACACTTTTTACATCGTCACTTCCAAGCACCATAATTTTTAATTAATATTTGTCAGTGGTGCGTAGCGTGAGGACTCATTTTTTGCAAAAAGACCTGTCGATTTTATTGGTACACATTTGGGGTTCATAAGTTTTTTGAATCACAGTTTATATAATTTTTGTTGTGTGATTGAGATTAAAAAATGTTTAAATTGGCATGGTTTTTTCCTTATTTAAAAAAAGTATTTTTGTCGTAAGGGATATAATACAATACTATATTTTTTCTAGCTTGCATTGGTATGGGCATGGACGTACACAATTTGACAAAATTTGAGTTTTACTTTTTTTTTTTTTAAAGACGGTCCATTCTTCTGTATGTGTGCAAAGTTTTTTTTTACACTTCATTTTTTTACGGTGCCGGGTGCTGGCACCGAGTAGCGGGCACCGTTTTACCGCAAGCAAGTGGACCCTGACGTGCAGCAAAAACCCCGTGCCGGCGCCGTAAAGTGGCGCTCCGTCTGTGCAGGATGCTGCAGTGAGGCCGCGGCAGGAGAGGAGGATGGCGAAGGGGAAGCTCGGACCTGACCAGAAACTGAGGTGAGTAGTATTCTCTTTATTTTTAACAGTCAACATTTACTAGTGCATGAGGTGTGAGGAGGCCGCTGTATATAATGAATGGGAGGGGGTGAGGAGGCGCTGTATATAATGAATGGGGGCTGGGAGAATGTGGAGGGGGCTATACATAATGAATGGGGGGGATGACGAGGGGGCTTTATATAATGAATGGGGGAGATTATTTTATACATTGGGGCTTATTTACTAAGGGTATTCGGGGGAACCGCATTTCATCAGATTTTGGAAATTTTTGATTTGCGCTGCTGACAGCTGTTAGAAGGAGATGTGTGGCACACGATCGTATTTTGCCGCCGGTGCCGGCTTTAATGCTACAGAAATCGGGGAGGGCCATCGGCCGAAAATGGGTAAGAAAGAATGTTATAACTTTATTACATGTCCTTCTAAATGATTGAAAAATTGAGCTTGAACCCTACTAAAATATGTTAAGAATTTAGAATATCTGCCACAGAACCCACGGAGGAAAATACTTTTCAAAATAAAGTTTTTTTTCCATTCTGAAAAGGAAACTTACCACAGTGCAACCCATTGTAGAGGATTGTGAGGTCTATTGTGTGCGTGGGCACAGAAATCCATGCACGCCGTAACACCGGAGAATGACGCCCTCTTCCACCAAGCCTGAATCCTATTGCTACTTCCTCATGTTAACCTAAGGAAGAAAGGAGGCGACAATGATTTCTAAGTGAATTCCCAAATAAAGTTTCTAATATACATATTAAAAATAATAAAACCAAATTATTAGGGACAATTGGTACCTCCAGAAACGTGTAACTATAAAATTAAAAATTACTGCGGATATGTTATCAACCTTTACCCCATGATCTTACTTAAAATACATTTTCAAAAATGTCTTTAAAGGGGTTTTACAGAAACAGGGTTTCCAGGGAAAAGACAAACACATGTCGGAAAAGAAGTTGGGCTCCGGCGTCCCACCACCAAAGTTTCTGGGACTAAATGGGACCCTTTTCAGCCAAGAAGTAGCCTTCCAGACCAGAGGAGAAACACAGGGAATTAAGTCCCTGGAAACTGAAGTGATGTATATGGTTGAGGAGACCATCTGTGTTGAAGAGGCAAACATAGGCCAAAAACTGGAAATATGAATGACTCGGGAACTTCAACAGGGTAAGTATTTGCTCTTTTTTTCCCCTGCCCCCTGAGGGCCGGCGCCACACGTAGCGCTCTGTCTGACGCAGACAAAGTCGCACCCATCGGGGGGGCCTGGGCCCCGATCGCATCGGAGTTTCTAGGAAACGCTGCGATCGGGAACGAGCGCCGGTTGTTTTCACGTTAAATTAACGATGCGATCGGGCCCAGGCCCGCCCCGGTGGGCGCGACTTTGTCTGCGTTTTGCGTTTGCAAGCACAGACAAAGCGCTACGTTGGCGCCGGCCTAAGGGTTCGACCAGCTTCCTAGAAACCCCTTTAAGTAATCACAAAATAAGTGATGAGGATTTTCCTGATAAATGTGCAGTGTTGACACAGAGCACAGCAGATTCTTGAAGAGAGGAAAGCTTTTATTAAAAGGTCACTTAATAAATCCTTTTCATTTGGTTATAAACCTCTAAATAGCCGATTTACTGACAAGACAAAAATATTAAACATCTTTTAATTAACAAATCTCAGAGAGGTTACATTAAAGAGTGTGACCTTATACACATAATGGGCCACATTTATTAAAATGTTTGCTCCAATTTTCTGTCTTTGCATTGCAAGAAAGTGCAACTATTCTTTGCAAGAGTTTTGTGTCGGAGCTGCTCTGTGTCCAACAGACAGAAATAATGTGCACCTAAAGGGACATGTTATTACTGACCGTGCACCTTCAGGGACGGTGTTACTGCTCAGTAGGACCATGCACCACATTTATTACTGACGTGCACCCAAAATTCTGGCAGCATAAAAAGTGAACCAAAAAATAATGGTGCACTCTGCCGGAGCAGTGCGGGGGCACCGATTCATGAAGACCGTGCGCCTGTTTTGATGAATCTGCCGCACTTTGCACATACCACAGGCAATATGCATAGTACAGACTGCACTAGTTTAGATAAATGTGGCCCAATGAATGTGATTGGGCACTCATTGGCACAATGGTCATCGAGGCACTTAAATGTTGTCAGTTTTCTAAGTGCTTTGGAGCAGCCCATTTATGGAGGAGCTTAGATAGAATATTCATGGAGGCCTATCATTTCATTGGTGTCACAGGTGGAAATACCTGATTTGGTACGCTGTGGGGCAAGCATTTGTAAACTGGAGCACTTAGTAGCCAGATCTCTTGAATATACCTTAAATAGTCCTCTACAAAAAAACAAAAAAACAAAAAAAGACATCATGTAATATAAAAGTAGGATAACCAATACATGTCTGTGAATCCTGTTGGGATCCACCATGTGACGGACACAAACAGGTGACTTATGAAGCAAATCATCTATAATCTGTCCATAATGTTTCCATTATTGATAGAAAACTGCTCCATAGACGGTACAAAAATATGGCTATACACATGGACTACCTACCTCTTTGGGATTATACCCACAAGTCGAAATTCTTGGAGTTTTGCTTGAGCATACTTGCAGGCCATAAAGTCACATGCTCCATGAACACCCAAATGAGAAAGAAGCACCACAGGTGTTGGGATCCTGCCTTGGCATGCACAAGTGCGACTGAAAAGACATCAATAAAAGGGTTATTTCGGTTAATATTTTCATATCAAAGTCATGATGTCAATGCTGTGTTATGAGCATAAAAAATAAGCATTTTGGATTTATGCTTCCTCTTCATGCTGTGTAGTTGGTAAGCCAAAAACTCGACTGTAGCTCCACCCAAATAGTCAACCGCCTCCAAGTCTGTTCTTTCTGGTCGCTCAGCAGGGTTTGAGATATGTGGACATTCCTTCCCAATGCCTTATTCCTCTAATCTATAGCAAAGAAGCTTCACTGCTGAGCATTACATAAAATCGCCACATCGCCTGACTGAAAAAGGGAATCAGGGGTGCACAAGCTGCAACAAACAGACCACATGTAGCCCGTCAAACCATGAGTTGCAGTCCACACCTTCATGAGAGTTAACGAGCCTACTCATACTGATGTAGCGTAACCGATGAAGCAGGAGGCCGGGTTAGAGTGGCTGCAGCAGACACTCTTGCCCTGAATCCTGACAACCGGTTGTATGCATCGAGGTCAGGACCCAGAGCAGAGCGGCCCCAGGAGCAGGAGAGGATCTAGAAATCAGTATTAGTACTGTCAGCTGTTACTGTCCTGCTTCTGACACAGTTTGCTCAGGTCCTGTGTACTGCCGCTAAAACCAGCGCCCGGCACATGGAGAAGAAGCTGCAGTTTGTGTAGGAGGAGAGAAGCAGATCCAAGGATTTAGTTTCTTTGTTTGTCTGCTTTGGGGGTCTCCAGGATTATTAGTTTATGCCTAGCGATCTCTAGTATCGTCTTATGGGTCTCCTGATATCATTCGTTTTATGTTCTGGGGTCTTTCGTAATGTCTTCTATAGGGTTTTCGGTATTATTTGTCTGCTCTGGGGGTCTCCAGTAATGTGTACATCTGCTATGGGCGCCTCCTGTATTCGTATTTGCCTTGGGGGTCTCCAGTATTTGTCTGCTCTGGTGTATCACTATTAATAGTTTTATGCTCTGGGGGTTCCAGTACTGTTATTATGTGCTCTGGGGTCTGCACTATTATTTACCGTAATACTCGTGTATAAGCGAGTTTTTCAGCACAAAAAATGTGCTGAAAAAAAATCCCCTCGGCATACACGAGTCAAGTAAAAAAAAAAAGACTTAATACTCACCCTCCGGTGTCCGGATCGTTGCCGCGGGTCCCGATGTTCAGCGCGAGGCTCCCGATCTTCGGCGCGGGTCTCGGCGGCTCCTCTTCTTTCTTCTCTGCTGTCTCGCCGGCAGCATCGCGTCCATGCGATCTGCGGCGGGCGCACACTATGATGCGGCGGGTGTCTCCGCTGATGACGTAATCAGCGGCGACACGCCCGCTCATAGTGTGTGCCCGCGCGAAAGAAATCCATGGACGCGATGCTGCCGGCCGAGAGAAGAGAGAAGAGGAGCCGCCGGGACCCGCGCGCAAGATCGGGGCCCGCGTTGAACATCGGGACCCGCACCAAAGATCCGGACACCGTGGGGAGTATTAAGTTTTTTATTTTTTTTGACAGGGGGCCTGCCTGCATACTTACATTGGGGGGGGGGGGGGTGCTGCCCGGCTGTTTATACAATTGGAGGGGGGGGGGTTGCCTGGCTGTATACTACATGGAGGGGGGGGGGGTCTGCCTGTGGCGTGTATACTACATTGGAGGGGGGGGGGGTATGCCTGGCGTATAATACAATTGGGGGGGGGGGTATGCCTGGCTGTATACTACTTGGGGGGGGGTCTGCCTGGCTGTATACTACATGGGGGGGGGCTGCCTGGCTGTATACTACATTGGGGGGTGGTGACGGATACACATTGGGGGGGCCGGCTGACTGTATTACTACATGGGGGGCTGCTGACCGTTATACTACATTGGGGGGCTGGTGGCTATATGCTACATGGGGGGGGGGCTGGCTGCTGTATGCTACATGGGGGGGCTGGTGGCTTGTATGCTACATGGGGGGGGCTGGCTGGTATGTACATGGGGGGATGGCTGGATACATGGGGGGGTGGTGGCTTGCTGTATACTACATGGGGGGCGCTGTATACTCACCCTCGCTTTATACTCGAGTCAATAGGTTTTCCCAGTTTGTTGTGGTAAAATTACGGGTCTCGGCTTATTCTCGGGTCGGCGTTATACTCGAGTATATACGGGATCTGTTCTGGATGCAGATATTGGAAGCTGAGCGTGTTTATTTTCTGGTCTACTAGTGATATTTATAATTCTGGGTTGGCATTTTGTGCTGTTGCTGTAATTTGTTGGTGCCTATATGGTGCTGGTTATGGACAATGGTTCTTGGATAAATAATGTTGCTCACTTTAGCCTAAATGCTTACATTCAGGAATAGACAGAAATTTTAAGGAAATTTTTGCCGCAGTGTCTGAGAAGCAGGGTTTGTGTATGCGCAGCAAGTATCTGGCTTTAGAACCGAGACCACACAGCTTGTTGGACTGCGTTTTTACGCATGCGCAGAAACCAGCTTCTCAGACGAGTGCTGAAGATGTAGGGTAGATGGAACCAAAGAGGCTACTGGGGCGTGAATTCAAATTACAAAAAGTTATGGGCCCACCAATGAATTAGCCCTAAAAGGGCTATTACAACTCTACATCAGAGTTAATAGGTAGATACGTGGTGGTAGGTTTCCTGTAACATTGCGACTGTATAACCTCAAACACTAGGTGGTGCCATACAACGCAAGTGTCATTACCCTTAACTACGCAAATGATCTTACTATACAATCAATAAATTGCTATCTCCTGAAGGAAACTTACTCATAAATTCAAGCCACACTTCTAGATGTTGGGTTCCGAATTTGGTTTATGGTTTCTGAGATAGTGTCATACAACTTATCACCCAGGAAGAGGAATTCCCTCCCCAAGTCATGATTGTATGATGATGACAGCGTTCCTCGCAGGGGGCCAGCCCGGTGGCGGACCAGACCCACAGCAGCTTCTCTTCTCACTCTGCGGCGGATGACATAAAAGGCACAAAAAAATTACAGGAATGGTTCTTTTATTTATTTGGTAAGTAGTAACCCAAGTGGAATGGGTGGATAGATATTGTGGGTAGAAGGGGTGTCTAATTCTGAAATGTTTTGCTCAGAAGGGGGGTCTATGAGTCAAAGAATGGAGCCACTCCCACACTGCAATAAAAATATTATATTTAATTTAAAGATCTTGTCATAATGAAAAAATATATAGAAATTATTACAGGCACACTATAGCATAAAATATACGGAAGGAAGCGTACGTGCAACATCCTGAAGGTAACGCACGACTAATATATGTGCGGAGTCTGCCCACCCCGAGCTATGTTCTAAAATATTTTATAAAAAAGGCACGTCCCAGTTTCAACTCTATCCTACATAGGATTGTTCGCTTTCCTGCAAATGCAGAAACAGCCTCCTCTATCCGAAAAGCTGGACGAGAGGAAAAAGTGCCAGGATGAAGGTGGCGCTCAATGTCATGAGGTACACATGGGAGGAAGATCTCAGATATAGACATATAATATATCCCAGAGGCACGAACTGCTGACTAGACTCTTTGCTCAGACATCAATACCAGTAGAAGTATGCAAAGGGAAGTGGGAAATGCTTATTTACCTATATTAAAACTATAGCAAACACCCCAAGAAAGGGGTTTAGAGGGGGCATCAGCAAGCAGAGGACTACTTGTGTAAGGGTGGCACTGCTATTTACCTATATCTTAGGGCCCGGATAAATCTTGGTCTTCGATATATGAAGTGGGTAGGGCAGGGGGATGAACCACAAAGGATCCACACTACATATGCTATCAATACCTGAGGTCCTATACATCCAAAACTACGACCTTTGCACTGATCCGCTTACCCCCTTTGGGCGAAGGTTGTCGAAAGGAGTCTTAGTTAAAAACAAGAATGCCAAGCTATGTCCATAGTCTAGCTATCGCTGGCCATAAAATGTAGAAAATTGACTGAATCATTATGTACATACCAATCGTTAGACACCTTTACTTATTCTAGAAGGATGGGGCAGATGAATAATCCAACTACCTGTCCTATCTGCCCACTGCCCTAGGGCCCCCTTATACATTATGGTTGAATGATCCTATCGGTTGCTTCAGTCCATGTATTGGTTGCTTCAATCCATACATGAATACGATCTATAGTTTCATTGATTTCACTAGGCCTATTCCATTATTGGAAAAAAACTCAATATCTGGTGCAAATTTTTTCAAAACAAAATCATCTGCATGCCTAATTGTAAAAACTCCTCAATTATCCAAAGAACTGACTAGAAACTTGTCCAAATATATTAAAACTTGAAGTAAAGAATTGGAGGTTTAGCACAAAACATGAAGGTCTTTTTTCCCAACAACATACCCATTTTGTATGGGCAAACCCTGGAGCTCTTCCCTTCTTTTCCTGTAATATGACTTTTTTCAATGGGATGGCTTTCCCTTTCTCTCCATACCTGCAAACTAAGAAGGACTCCATAAAACAAATGATAACAAACGTAATAATAAGAGGTCTTGTCAATTCACTTGAGAAACTAGGGTGGGGAAACCCATAACAGCATTGGTAGAACAAGGCGTTAGAAGTCAATAGTAGGTACATGGGTTACCTTTCCTCATTAATTCTCAATTGATGGTACAGTTGGTCCGGATCCAAGGTGAGTGTAAATATGGTCCTTCGTCCTTCTCATTAATTTGTTCTGGGAAAGAAACAGTAGGATGATCACCAATGGAGTCCTCCAGACTAGCAACATCGGTAGATACACACAAGTTTACTGCATTTGCACTAACACCAGAAAAACATTAAAACATTACAAAAGCGTACCAATATATCCACAGTGCCCACATATCTCTTCTGCCCAGGTGCTAGACACCTCCACTTTGAGCCTGGCACAGAAGAAGTGGTTTCCTTTGCTGCACCTCAACTAACGCTCTCTTTTAACAGTACCCCAGTTGTCATGGCAGATTAATGTATAGACAGAAAAAGATTGTAGCTTAGTGTTAATTGCAACAAACCAGCGGTAATGGTGGCCTCACAATGGGTTCTGGACCGAAATGATGGGCACAGTAGGCTATAAAAAACAGGTCTTTTTGATAGGTTTATGCCCCCTTTCGGGTCCATGCAGAGTAATCAATCACATAAATTCATCCAAAACATGGCTGGCACAGCTTTAGTTAGATTTCCAGGATTAGAAAGAGAATTGGAACCCAGAAGCATCACATTATTTGTGTTTGGCATTGAACTCATCTTCAGCTACAGTTATTCCATTTCATAGTAGTGACTAGAGGAAAAGAAACACATAGAGATGCCATGCATCACCTAGTCTTAGACTACATGCACACAACGTTTTCGGCCGAATGGAGACGGGCTGGGGTGAGGTACGGATTAAGACGGCAAGGACTGGAAATGTGAGCCATTACAAATGTACTTACAAATGTACTTGTGCAAGGAGGAGGGGACCTATTCGGCCATTTTGGTCTGCAGTTGTAAGGAGCTTTGGGGATCTTTAAAGGTGTTGGAAGGACCCTTGAAATGTATAATGGGGACATTTACTTACCCGTCCAATCCCCGAGGTGCATTGTCCGAGCGAGCTGCACACAATTCACTGTGTCCAATTTCCTGCAATGTGTCGCTTCCCCGCTGAGGTCCGCCGGAGTTCACCATCTTCTTCTGGTGGTAATGCGTCTGGTGTCTTGGCTGACACAATCTTGAATTTAAATTCCGTGGTTTGTCCGAATCAGTTCAGGTGTCCGACAGCCACGCCCAAGATTTTTGGTTTGTGTCGCATGAAAGCCGAAAGGTCTGATCGATTGAATTGCGTCTGACCGGCACCTTAGTAATGTGCCCCAATGTGTTGAGAGCTGAGGATTTTATGGTGGAGTTCATCTCTTTTATTATCTTCACAGGACAGGCCACGCCACATAGCAGAAGGAATGGGACCTTGTGCCATGACCGCCAGTGTTTTGCAGTGCAGAAAATTTTGAGGCAATTTGTGCAGTCAGATCACAGCCACAAAAATGGTTGTGTGCATGTAGCCTTAATGTGCCTTATGCAAGCATATTCTTCCAAGTATAGGTGTATGTTTACCTACAGGATTTATATTATTATGTATTTATAGAGAATAATACAATTCCAGGGTGCTGGTGCACTCCATTAGGCATCTTGGACACTTGCAAGTGTGATGCACCAAGTCACATCAACTCGTATCGGCCTGACGTGAGTAATTGGAAATGAACTTTGCATTTAGCCCCGTTCGGTGTTCAGCGTTCGTTCCGGGACGTTCAAGCAGTACACCTGCGAGTCTAACACGTAACACTCACATGTGTTTTAAGGGGTTCACCATACATTACATAGGAGGAGAAAAAAAAAACCTAGAAAAGGAAAGACTAGACGAACTGGCACCAAGTGGAAGGAGGACCCTGTCCATGAAAGGCTCGCAGTCTGTATGGGAGGGTGGTATTCTGTATTGTAGGTTTGTTTTTAGGTTACTTTTTAAGGTTGAAAGTAGGTACAATCTAAAACATGTTATAGAGAGATCCGCAGGTAAGGGGGAAGCACAGGAGAAGTCCTGAGATGGTTGGAGCAGAGCGGATAGTAATAAGAGGGTAAAGGCAGAAGGTCTTGTATACTATAGGTAATCATAAATATCAGGGGATAAACTACCTCTTAAATGTACTCTATAAGATCACTTCGTCCTCTTAATACTTGAAATCCCATAAATTTTAGCTACCGCCCCAATATGTTAGTTGTTCCCAGGTCATGAGTGTTCCCATGCAAAATTGATTGGTTTTTGTGGGAATCTGCGGAACTTTCTAATGAGTTATTGATCCCAGGTTAACTGAGCATGATGTCCTTGTAATAATCCTATAATTCTCTGTAGGCGCTGGATCTCTAGGAGCGCTGAGGTGCACATCTAGATCATATTACTTTATGCTTTGAGGCTTAGCAAAAGGGTTGCGTTGGTGGCAATAGCTGAGATATCGGAGAGTGCTTTACATGATCTGATGTCAGTGTTACTCTGTCAATACCATCACTATGATCTGTATGAATAATAATAATAATTATTTATTTATATATTGCACACAGATTACGCAGCGTGCAAGAAAAGGTTGCCCAAATCTAGTCCTGGCCCCAATGGGGCTTCACAATCTACTCAACCTACCAGTAGTTTGGATGTGGGGAGGAAACCAGAGGACCCAGAGGAAAACCCACGCAAAAACAGAGAGAACATAAACAAACTCTTTGCAGATGTGACCCTAGGACTCCCATCGCGCAAAGGCAGAAGTGCGAACTGATTGGACTTCCTGAAAAGTACTACCATATGGGACTACAGGCAGGCCCCAGAGTACTTACCAAGACCCCTCTTTAGCTGTGTTCTTAAGTTTAATTTATATGCAAGTCAGAACAGGATATATTTTAAATTGGTAAGCTCCAGTTGTCCCAGCGAAAATTGGATTTCTAAATGCTGTACTTGTACCAAGGATCATCATAAAAGCTTTAAAGACACTTTACTGACTGATCATTGTAGCAGTTACCCATATAAAAGCCATCAGAGACGTTCACCAGTGGTCACTGAGGGGCAGAGACGTCATCTAAAAGTCGGGTGTTTGACGTAGTACACTGGGGTACACTTATAAAGAATAGATGCAGTGTGTTTACTATGTGCAGGTTGCCGGTGTAGTGTGTGTACAGGGGGCGCCAGATTCAGGATTTCTGTCACCCGTTCCCGAATCTGGGCCCCCTGCACAGCTCCGACGGAGTGCACGGCTTTTTTTTTGCTGCGTTTATCATGGGGTGCAACAAATTCCTGTTGGACCTTTGAATGTTAAATCTTGCATGCGGCGGTCGATGAGCACGGAACACCCCCTTCAGTGCAGAAATTGTTGTACGCATGAAGGCAATTGCAGACACTGCTTTAACAAACACCTGTGCAAGCAGTTTGCACTTAAAGTAACATGCAAAGTCGACAGAAAAATGCTGCAACGCCCCCTGAGTTGAATTCATTCCCTCGAAACATCGTTTTATTCACTTGCCAGGATTTTTCCGCAGCTCAAATTCACTGAACTGAGCTCAACATGTCTGTTCAGTTCACCGTCAAGGTTTGGTCCCCAGAAATTCCACAAGGGCACTACAAAACGCGAAGCTACCATGGAGCAAACTTGTTTGGGGCCAAGTGTCCCTTAAGGCCTTTAAATAAACCACCAACGGTCTGATGCACTAAACGCACTCAAACTTGAATCACGTACTTATAGGACGTCCGGCAAAACACAAACGCTCCACAAGACCGGAAACTGAACGTCTGATTTCAGTTTCCGTTTCCAGTCTGTGAGCTTGGCCGGAACATTCAGTAAGCACACCAATGAAGTTTGATGCAAGTTATAGTCGCGTAAGACCGGGGCCTCAATGGGTTTTTTAAAAGCCTAAAAGATGATGCAGTTATTGATGTTCCAAACCAAGGAGGGGAGTGAAAAAAAAAAGAGGAGCAGCTTTTCGCAATTGATAATCTCTCAGCTATATGATATACAAACCGTAATTTGGCTTTCAAAAATGCATCAAAAACCTTGACGTGTGAAACAAACATTGAGAGTAGTTCTGAGAATCTGGAACAAAACCTGATTGCTTTGTAAAAAGAAAAAAAAAACTCGGTTTTGGTTTATTCATATAGGATCTGCTACCAAAACAAACAGATATTCTGCAGATTCCTTGCATCCCCAGATTACAAATGAGAAGACCCGTTGTTTGAGTCGGTTCGGACTCCAGACCGGACCATAGTGCTGATTGGCGGCCAACTAGCCACTCCGGCAAATGACATCCACAGCCAACTTGTTCATGACAATGATTGTGGGTGTCAAGTGTCCGATGGTGTTTGGCCGCCAATCAGCCACTATGTCCGGGTCAGCTGAACGAATCGAAACATAAACCCGAAAATCAGGTTCCAACCTCAACTTCTGGGGCAAGGAATTGTTCCACGTATGATCCAAAAGAGGGAAAAAAAAAACTTATCTCGTTATACGCTCTTCGTAAAATAGGTCCCACATGGAATACAAGCTATGCATGTTGTGTTTTCAGTATAATTAAGAAAATATTGTGTGCATTCTAACAGAGCTCCTCCATGTGCCCCCAAGTATATACCGAGCATGTAAGCGATTGTGGATCAGGGATCATTCGAATGAGATATGAATAAATTTATATATTTTATGGTGTTAGGATTATTGTCTTCAAAGCATCTGGTGTTGTTGAGGCTCATTTTATGCTACGTGTATATATGAACAATCAAATCACAAGACATGATTATGCAGGGGCACAAATAAAACTGTATTTACAAAAGCATTGGATTGTGACATAGGCGTAAAGATCTATATATAGTTTCTACGAATCCCCCCACGTCATAGCAGCAGGCTAAAAGGTATTTGTGTTTTCCCTTGGACAGGGCTATAAACAAATGATAGGACGGTATGTAGAGGAGAGAAGCGGAAATGCAGTTATATTACGTTATGGGCCCACATAGGCCTTTGCGGGAAGGACATGTCTCACATAGAGCGATGTCTGTGCTGCAGCATTACTGGGAAGAAATCCATGGTCACGGAGGGTTTACACGCAAGGTTCAACACTTCATACAGACCGTTTATAGCAAACATAGGCTCAAGTTCAAGGTTAAATATATGGAGGGAGAATAGTACGGAGGGAGGCAATCTCCAGTTCACAGAGTTCCCTTGCGCCAGTCTCCAATAGTATTTTTTTTATAATTTTAAATTTTCTTTTAAACATTCTTGACATGTCACACTGAGGTCAGCGATGCCATGAGGAGGGTCATGGACTGGGGACAGTGATTGGGTGCGCCCAGTGCCATCCAGAAAATGCATAAAAAGATTGTGATTGCAGAGCCGATGCAGTGCCAGAAGAAGTGGTAGGAAAGAACTTGGTGGTGGTGGGGGGGGGTGTGGGTGTTTCCTTCTGAACATATGTAAAGACCATAAAATGATACAAGGAAAAAGGCTTCAGAGCCTGAACCCCTGCTCCATGAGATAAGCAATTGCCAGTTTCAGGAGGTC
Organism: Engystomops pustulosus; assembly: GCA_019512145.1. Lineage (NCBI taxonomy): Eukaryota > Metazoa > Chordata > Amphibia > Anura > Leptodactylidae > Engystomops > Engystomops pustulosus. Next base: position 6,506 of record WNYA01003951.1, on the reverse strand, counting down.
TAAAACCAAGGGTTGGTTCCCCATAAGCAATTTTTTTTTTTTTTTTAAAACTAGACAACTCCTTTAAAAAGTTATAAAACAGGCAGTCCACAGGTTAGAACAAAGATCTGTAGGTCTGTTCTTAAGTTAAATTTGTATGATATGAAACGTAGAAAACGTAATTTTTATAATTATAACCCAAGCCCAACTTTTTTCGGTCTCTCTGGACCAATTGGTTTTAAAACTTTTTGGATTGTCGTAAGAACGAGGATTAACACCAAAAAGTAGCATGTTTGCGACACCGTGATACCTGTTATTAGCTGATCAATTGTAGCCGTGAACAAATACAGTAAATTCCAACTCCAGAGGTCCGTTTGTAACTAAGGTCGTCTGTAAGTCGGGTGTTTTAAGAAGAACATCGCATCATACATATGGCAATTTTATTGCATTAAATTATATCACAATATTGTTTTGAAATTCTTGCTTTCTAGTCTGTCTGCTGTATGTTCTTGTCACATGGGCTTTGCCTGCTTTCTAGGTGTTACAGATGCAGTTGAAGGGAGGAGAAAAAGAGATTGTGTGGAGAGGGCAGATAACATAGGCTAAGTGTGGGGAGACAGCCAACTCACTAAAGGGTGTGTGCCAGAGGATGAAGCAGTGTTTGAATCCCAACCCAACCAAGGCCCAAGCAGAAAACATGATACAGACTCTACGTAGCTGGGTTTAACTAACAGAAGGGGGAGGGGAAGAAGCAGCAAACAAACATCCATCCTCCTTTGTTTTCAGCTCTCTCTAGTGAATTATGTTCTGTTTTCCAGCCTCCTTCGCTTATTTGTTAATATTTTGTTACACTCCATTGCTCACAGGTAATAACCAGAAGAAGGCTTCCAGAGGTCTGGTTTTCCACCTGACCTTTTAAGCACTGAAGTTATATGACACACATCTTTATGCTGAAAGGCAAGTCTGAATATCTGTAGTTTATCATCAAAAATTCCCGGCATGACAAACTAGGGACACTTACTCCATGATCTAAGCCCGTATAAACTGTAGGTTATCATATTTGTTATCCATGCCCTCCTTCCGTCTAAAATACTTTTTTTAACATTATACTAAAGGAGCCAGAGGGGCTTGGGGTGTGGTGCTGATAAACAACAACAGGACTGGCTTCAATGTGCAGGAGAGGGGCTACCATCACCACTGCTCCTCTTGCATACCCTACCCTCATCTGACAGTAGTCTTGGCAGGAGTGAGCCTACAGTGGAATGGGGGGAGGGGGACTGTAATAATGAACTGCACAGTGATAACAAAACTTTCAGGTAAAACAGGGAGAGCATCTGGTGAACCGCCACATAGGTGCTGGCTCATTAGCATACTTCTAAAAGTTGAATTTTAGAAGGAAAAGAGGCCATGGATAAACAAATACGTGCCTGGATTCTGTGAGTAATTGTCCCCTGATTTATCATAATTGATTGTGGCGGTGAGATTTCTTAAAATATTCCTGAAAAGAACTGAAGTGTCACATGCATTTGTAGGAAATTTCATCTTTACATTTAGAAATAGTGAGGGGGATACAAAATAACGAACGGTGGGCATGTTTGATGACGTCGCACATATTACACGGGGAAAAAGTGATCATATTCTCCATTGTACTGAATATATAACTAAATTCTGTACGAATATGACGGCATCATCACACATTTGAGTTTTTATTTTCTTACGGGTTCGTGGATTTGTCAAAAAATAAATCAACAGATGTCTAAAGTATTAATGCACAGAGATGGAAACCTTGCATGGTGCAGACCAAGGCAACATCAGTGCTAATTATAGACTGGCAAGACTAGGCCTCCTGCCATGAATGGATGTGGGGCAGTGATGGTATGTATCCAGGCACAGTGCGGTAGAACAACATGGTCTGAACGCACGCTCGCTTTTAATGGAAAAGAGATGGGAAAGGAGTGGAAAGGAGAAGTGCTAACCCTTCTTTCTCCCGCACCAGGTAGGTACCCCAGGCGTAGTTTGTGTGCATGAGGCCTAACATCTATATTGGAATGTGAAAATCAAACCGTAAATAGGATTGGCCATATTGATGGCTTAAGCTTCGTATAAAGGACCAATATCTGAGCAAAAAAAACCCCCAAGGCCGTGGGCTTAAACCGTGGGGCACTCATAAGTTTTTTATTCACTGCCACCAGACCCAAGCTTCTTCTTGTGAAGGAGGGGAGGTGAGGGGCCTTCTGTCCACTAAGGTAAAGCAGTTTAAGACGTCTAAGGCACTCGAAGGGTTATTGTATACATAATGTTGGGTGCGGAGTATTTATGGGCCTTGAGGTTCATTCTCTAGGGCCAGTTATGAAAGTTGGGTGGGTGATTGCGGTGCATAAGCCCAGGTACAGCCCTGAACAGGCATATAGTCCACTACGGTCAGTGGCAATCCAAACATTCAGCTGCCATAAAGCCACTGTTACAACGCGTGATCGGTGGTTCCAGGCCTTTGCCATAATGTCTATTTGTCACATGACCCAGTTGCCGTTCGGTTAATTAAAAGATAAAAGCAGAATCTTCTAAATACCAAAGCACCAGCACTAGTATATATGACGGCGTGCTGGGGACAGTTGAAGAGACTGGAACATGCATGCTGAACTGTGTAGAGCGTTGGGGCATCCCAACCCCTTCTATCAAATATGAGGCTGATATAATCGCTTAAAATATCCGCGTCTTCCACTACTTCAACATGACAAACAGAACAGGAACTTCAAAATGCATATGGAGCAACCACAAACCGACTGACCTCTCATCATACTACTACAACAGAAGGCAGTCTTGTAAGATTAGTGTGGAACACTGGACAGGCTGCCTTGCCACCTACTGTGTGTGTGTGATGGTATGTTCCACCCTGTTAGTGCAGCGGACAAAATCCTATCAGTTGTGGACTGATGGCATGGCTGACGATAAATAAAAATTGTAACTCTCCAGAAGCAACACTTCCGTATTTCTATCATTTGCATCCAGCACTGTTTTTTTTAATGGAGGCACTATGAGGCACCAATAGTCACCAGTAGGGTTCTGTTTTTGGGGAAAGAATGCAAATACGTTTTCAAGTGGTAATTGCACCTTGTAAGGCAGCCCCATTAACACCAAGGAGGACCCGTACAAGAAGTCTAAAACATGATGTGGCTTTGATTAATCCAATGCTGCAATATCTATTCTAGAGGAAACAGACTCCCAACGTACCTGGTTGGCTCCCCCAGTACAACCTAGGGAACTGGTTCAGCTTGGGTGAGAGGCCATGACCAAGGTTCAGAAGTTTAATTAAAACCAACCAGACCTTGTTTTTGTTAAAAAAAAAAAATAGCTTTGAAAATTTCCCTTTCCAAGAAAAACCGAGGATGAGACTACGGGACTATTTTTAGGAAACAAGTAATAGAGAAACCAAACAAGGCATTCATATTACTGGGGGGAGGCTGTGACCAATGCATTTCCTACCCTAGCCCTTCTCTCAAAAATCATAAGTTTTTTTCCAATATTTTTTGGGGTAAGGGTAATTAGGTGCTTTGGCTATACTTGAGATAATATACGGGCAAGTCATTGGAAGGTTGTTGGTAAAAGAAGTGGTTATGGGGCTTAATTCACATGGGAATGATATTTCAGTTGTAAGAAGAAGATAGTGGGACTTGGCACTCTCAAAATGAGGCATTCCAATTTCAGGCCACTGCTCGTCTGGTAATGCAGGCGATATCTGGTCTGTAATTTTTTTACCCCAATAACATGTATAAGTGGAACCTTCAAACACAAAAAACAACTGCGTAAGAGTAGCTGAGAGATTATTTAGATTTTCGTTTTGCCTTAAAGGCATCTACCCACCAGTATGAAAGATGTATGCAAAGTGAACCGAGGGGGCTTCAGGCTTCATAAAGACCTATGGAGGCTGGAGCCTTAAAGGTTTATTTGCAAGCCAGACATTCATCCTGGTGTAGATGTCCTTTAAGATATTTAGTCTATCTATAGTACTTGGTTCACCTTTGGCTTGTTTCACATCTGCATCATGGTTGAATGATGCAGACACAATACCAAACCACATACCCAAACCATTAAGGAACAGAAGAGGCAAGTGTTACACTGTGGTCCTTTGGGTGCCTAAGGAGTCTAGCGGAATCTATAATAAATGTAAACAATGGCCAGAATCCTTGGAGCCAATGAAAATCCGGCTTCTTTACATATTGAGGTGAAGTGTAGAGAGAACTACCAGTTACTATTGGTTACAACAGATAGTTTGAGATGTAAACCTTTTGAAAAAGTGGTTTAAACAACATCATAATGTTAGTTTCGAGGTGGCACATGTGCCTTATCAGCCATCAGAAGGACTTTATGGCTTCCACCTTGCAATCACGTTGCTTTCTATGTCCTTATCATGCAAGTCTCATTCTGAAAGAGACTGGCGAAGCATGGAACAGTCTAGGCTACACTGTAGGATTTCCCTTGGCCTTCAAAAAAATATTCCAAGGCCAATTGGTCATTGGCATATATGAATATGTTTTTCCAGGGCGGGAAGAAAAGAAAACAAGCCTATTTTACTACCATGATAGACAGCCCTTAACAAAGTATGCGTCGTCCAAAAGGCATTCTGTGGGATTAAAACAGACTAGTACATCTATTCCAGAAGGAAAAGGGACTTCCAAACTGTAGACAGGCACTGTTTGAGACTGGTTAGGGCTCAGTACGGTAGGAAAAATGGTTTGCGGCCGGGTAACAGGTACTAGAGCCAGGAAGTTAAGAGTTTTCCAATTAAGCTTGCCTTAAAGGTGTGGAGAGGACTATAGCCATTGATGTCCACACGTTGTTAGTCAACCCGTAATTAGCACGTCCTGTAAGGAGAACTATTACTTCTGACCCTCGTCTTGGCATAAGAAGTCCCCACGCACACATAGATATAAGTAAAACAGACTACACAACCTGACTGATTCTGTGAACGGGGACAGAAAGCTTACTCATAGATCCAAATAGGAAACTCTGTAAAATAAACGGATAGCAGATGGACCAAAATTATGTATGCGTGGCATGGAGAAAAGCTATATACTTTAAGTAATTTGTTGCAGAAGTTCTGAGACAAAATCTCTTGAAAACCCCCCAACAAGTACAGCTAAGCTTCTGGTTCTAGGATCACTGATGGATAGGATATGAAAATGGCCCGTTTTTAGACAAAAAAATGGTGCATAGAAGTTAGAAAGAATTGCACTGAATGCATTATTGACATTGTTTAGATCCTTAGCGTTGGGTTTGAAAAACATGGCCAAAGAAAGAGACTGTAAACTTTTTAGTAATCTGCACAACAGCTACTGCCAGTCGGCCAAATCCATGGTTAAATTTTAATCGTAAACCGTCGGTGGTCCTCTGGCACCACACACCGGGAACATCAGGAAGAGATCATCCTGAACGGAGGGCAGCGCCATAAACAGGCCAACACAAAAATCTTGGGAAACATCGGGAGCTCTAATAATCTAAGTGACCTTGATCGTCTTATTATAATGCGTCTCTAGCGCAAAAGGGAAGAGTATTCCGGTGGCTTGTGGTATGACGTCGCCGCCCAGAGTTTCCCTTGGAGCACAGTTGAACAAATACAGTGGTTAAAGAGGCAGGGGGATGGTCATAAGCAACAGACGCCTTACTGATACGCAAGAGTAGCGGGGAATAACCGGGGCTAGTTTTCTGGACTACGTGTATACAGAGGGACAAGTCGATTGGTTATCGGGAAACGTACAGGAATGTTGGATGTAACCGTGTGGGAAATCGGTAATTTATTTATTACCTCTCGATTCACGCCAGAACATCTATTATTAAGTTGACCATACGTACAGTTTAGTGAAGGTTTCTCCACACTGTGGCCGTGACCGACATTCAAGAAGATCCGATAATGGGTATTGTTGTTTAGTATTGTTAGAGGGGGTCGGGTGGGGAATTGCCTCTGTTGCGGAGTGAGCGGGACGATTAAGCAGATTACAGTTCCTTAAATAGAGCAAAGGAATGGGCAGTGTTTTCCATGTGTTTGTGGGGGCCCCATTGGATTTTGTATTAGAAGCTTCTGAATTGTGAATGATTTTACTTAAGGTTCAAACAATTAGGGAGAACATGGATGAGTAGAGGGTCTCTAAAGGTGGCATACAAGTGAATTCAGCCTTATTTATTAAGGGATCAAGTTCATATGAGTTTAAAAAAGAAGAAATGGGGGTAGGTAATGCTCATCGAAGGTATTCTGTTACAATAAAATAAATATTTTGAGCTACTATCTTTTTGTGTTATTTTGTGCTATTATTTTTGGATTAATTCTTCCCATTTGCAAGGAAGAACAATAGGTTTTCTTCAGTATAATTTAGTGTAGAATAAGTCTGTAATGTAATAATAGCTTGTACAGAGCTGATATACTGCTGTGTGCATGAGCCCTTAGGCTGCAGCCTATATCGATAAACTAATAAGTTACTGATTTTATGTAAACATACTAACTCCAATGTACTTTCTTCCTCTACAGGTACACC
>WNYA01003950.1:0-21536 GCA_019512145.1 Engystomops pustulosus | reverse complement strand
CGGCAGCCAATCAGCTCAGACTAATAATGTAGTCACCGGCAGCCAATCAGCTCAGACTTATAATGTAGTCCCTGGCAATTTTTTTCCCCTACATTTAGACCCCCTAGGGTACTTTCTCCCTAGGAGGTCTGATTGATCCTACCATGTACTGCCATATATCGCAGTATAGCAGTATATGGTGGATTTGCTGATGATCTGTTACAATGTGCCAGCGGCCTACCTCTGCATGTCATAGTGATAATCACATGTCAGGCCGGTGCTATTTATACTCCTGTAGTTTCAGTGTAACAGGCAGCTGGTAATTTCCTGCAGATAAAAACTGACAATTATTGTGAATTCACAAAGTGTCGTCCATTAGCTGAGATCATATTACATGTGGATGTGCCACAATGCCCTGCGGAGATCAACACAGAGTTAATCCTCGGATACATGTTATGCTATATGAAGCCGCCAAGATTAATATGTAGGAAGGCAAAACAAGTGACGGAGGGGGAACCCGTAATCCTAATACTGGAAACCTGGTTGGATTTTTTCTGGATTTCAGCCAAATTTTATCTCCATCACCTTCCTATATTCCATTCTTCCACCCCGTGTCACACTAGTCTTAGGATCACCGACCACATCAATCAGGTGGGACCCAGGGAGCGAGGATGCTATAGATTGCCTGTTTGTATGTTATATAGTATATGTATTGTGCTATACATTGTATATGTGTATGTTGTGTAGTATCTGTATTGTGCTATACATTGTATATGTGTATATTGTGTAGTACCTGTATTATGCTATACATTGTATATGTGTATATTGTGTAGTATCTGTATTGTGCTATACATTGTATATGTGTATATTGTGTAGTATCTGTATTGTGCTATACATTGTATATGTGTATGTTGTGTAGTACCTGTATTATGCTATACATTGTATATGTGTATGTTGTGTAGTATCTGTATTATGCTATACATTGTATATGTGTATATTGTGTAGTATCTGTATTGTGCTATACATTGTATATGTGTATATTGTGCAGTACCTGTATTATGCTATACATTGTATACGTGTATGTTGTGTAGTATCTGCATTGTGCTATACATTGTATATGTGTATATTGTGTAGTATCTGTATTGTGCTATACATTGTATATGTGTATGTTGTGTAGTATCTGTATTGTGCTATACATTGTATATGTGTATATTGTGTAGTACCTGTATTATGCTATACATTGTATATGTGTATATTGTGTAGTATCTGTATTGTACTATACATTGTATACGTGTATGTTGTGTAGTATCTGTATTGTGCTATACATTGTATACGTGTATATTGTGTAGTATATGTATTGTGCTATACATAGTATATGTGTATATTGTGTAGTATCTGTATTGTACTATACATTGTATACGTGTATATTGTGTAGTACCTGTATTGTGCTATACATTGTATATGTGTATATTGTGTTTTATCTGTATTGTGCTATACATTGTATACGTGTATGTTGTGTAGTATCTGTATTGTGCTATACATTGTATACGTGTATGTTGTGAAGAACCTCGTGCTATACAGTACATTGCCTATGTAGCCTCTTACTAAGGAGTCCACCAGCTGATTTTCCATCTCCCTCTGGGCCAGTACGATCCAGTGGTCCATCAATCACTCAACCACTAATCCTGTCTTCTCCAGATCGCTGTGTATTCATTGATTTCTTCCTTCCTCTATTCCTCATTGTTCCCTTTTCTTTTATTTCTTTGTGTATTTCCCCATCCTAAAACCAACGCCCTCTCCATTGTTCCTTCCAATTGTTTCCAGATTGTTTCATCCACACCTTCCTCTAAACCTGTATTCCTTCCTACCTTTTTTCTTCCTTCCTAGTGGTCTCCATTGCCTTCTTTCTGCCTCCTTTACCCCCTTCCTTCATTCCTTCTTACCCTCCTTCCTCTATCCCTCCTTCTCTTCCTTTTGTTTCTCCCTCATAATACTTTATATAGCTCCTTAGTCTGCATTCCTTTCCTTCATTCTTCTCTCCATCCCTTTTTCCCTCCTTCCTCTTCCAGTGCCTTTCATTCCTCTTTTCTTCCCTTCTCTTTCTTCCGTTCTCCCCTCATAAAACTTTTTATACTGTATCTCCTTAGTCTCGTTCCTTTCATTCTTTTCCCTTCCTTACTTCTACCCTGAATCCCTTCTTTTCCTCCTTTCTCTTCCTTTCATTCATCCTCCCTTCCTGCCTTCTTCCTCCCCTTCCCCTCTCTTCCTTCCCTTTCTCCCATAACAAAACTTTCTTGACTATATCTCCTCAGTCTCTTTCCTTTCATTCTTTTTTCTTTCTCACTTCTACCCTGAATCCCTTTTCCCTCCTTCCTCTTCCTCTCCCTTCCATTCCTACTCCCTTCCTGCCATCTTCCTTCCCTTCCCCTCACTCACTTCCCTTTCTCCCTCATGAAACTTTCCGTAGCTCCTAAGTCTATTTCCTTGTCTTTCTTCCCCTTTCTAACTTCCTCAGTTCATCCCTTCTTTCCTGCCTTCCTTTCCTCCTTCCTCCCTTTTTCCCATCTCCATCCCCCTATCATTCTATATCTCTTTAGTTTCGGATCACATTGTCATCCAGACTTTGTTGCCATCTAGACTCTCCCCGATACTAATAAAATAAAACTATTACTGAACCCTGGCAAACCCTTTTATCAGTCAATGGACAACAAGGGACATTGAAAATAATGTTATAAAGAGGAACTACATTACAACTGATGAGTGGGTGTGGCTTACAGAGGTGTCCACCCACAAAACCATAATCCCCCTCCCTGCACACTTACCTGATTGCAGGTTACTCAATAGAAGCTCAGTGTAGGAGACTCATATCTCCCCAGTGCAGTCTCCTCTCTGCCATGGACCGACAACAACTTGACTATTAGATTTCTCTGTCGGTTATGACAGAGCCGAGCATCGCATTTAGGTATCAGGCCATATCTGCCTGCTGGGAGGACAGTGTGATTATCCTTTTTTTCTATATGCTGCTATATGGATAAGTATGCAGGAAAGCTGTAGTGTCAGGAGCCTGTATAACCATAGGAAGTGGCATCGTCCTTGGCCGGCTGGTGTCTGAGAATTTTTGGAAAAACTGAAAGACATGTTATTCACAGGGAAGAAGAGTAAAGACGAGGCACAGAAGGACAAGTTATTATCTCTGGCAATTATTTTAGAAGATTAACTAAATTGTTCTACCCCATAAAGTGTCCCCAGTCCCCATATGACTCTGTAGTGATTTCATTCTCTGTTTATGCCTTTATTCCCTTCATTTTGTGCCTGGTTTATGTGTTTTTTTTTAAAGATATTTGTCTACAGGGACATCGTAATTTGTGAAGCAACAGATGTATCAGGAGAGATTAAATATACCATGTACAGTCTATGCAAATCTTCCTGCCATTGTTTCGCTGTGGCTCTCGCTCGCCGGTTTGTTTCCATCGTCTATTGAGGCAGAGATGGTCTTCAAAGGTTCTTAATGCGGGGAGAACGCGCAACATCAGAGGCGGAAAAAGAACAGGGAATAATGAGGCAATATTTGTGTTATTCCCACAAATCAAAGCTAAATATGAAAGTATCAATAAAGCGGCACCCCGGGAAGCTCAACCTTATTAATACTAAAGTGCTGACAGGCTGAATCAATTAGCTCTCCATTTCTATTGCATTTGAAAATGTGAATAGGATTATCTCCTACCACCAAGATTCAAAGGAAGAGAGAAATCCTTTGTGCCGCAGCATCGTGGCTGCAGAGATTCAGATGCGAGAGTGGCTCCTTAATAGATGTGACTCAACTTCTCTTCTCCCCGAGCATTCATTTTACTGTTAAAGGGGTCAGGCTCGGTGTACACTGTATCCAAGCGCTTTGTTTGGGATATGGATCAAGAAAAACTCTCATCAAAACGCATCCATTGCAACAAATAACAAGTCGTGGCCCATTCATATCACCTAACCAGCTTATTTACCCTTTAACCTTTGCCCAAGGATCTAGACATTACCATCCAAGGGCCACTAGGTAACTAAGTCTTGGAGTACGACCGGTGTAAGCAGTGACGAACTTGGCATTTTGGGTACCCCAAGCAAAGTAATGTCTTCACTCTGCGCCATAGTTTGCTGTAGGTTCACCTAGGTTGATTATTAAAAAGGTGAAGGTACAGCAAAAAGTTGATGAATATGATGTACGAGATGGAGGTGATAAGAATGTCATAGAAGGTGAAGAGCAGCCATACTGATGCCATGAGCAGTCGCCACCCCGTAACTGGAGTCCATGTTGGTTGGGAATATTATTTTTTACCTGGTTTGGAGCTATGCATTTCAGCTTCATGTGGAAGTGCAATCTTTCTTGTAACCTGACTATTACTTCCGAACAAAGCCAAAACATATAGGGACACATTTACTTACCTGGTCCTGTCCCGATCCCCGAGGAGTGCTGTCAGACGAGGATGAAGTCTGGCTCGATTCACTAAGATCATGCGCCCGATATCCTGCATGTGTCGCTTCCCCGCTCAGGTCCGCCGGAGTTCACCTTCTTCTTCCCGGTGCATGTGAGTGCTGATCTTGCGACACAATTTGAATTTTAAATCCTGCACTTTGTCTGAATCAGTCGGGTTGTACGACGGCCATGCCCCCCGCTTTGTGCCGCATGAAAGTCGGCGCAATTGCGCCAAAATCCGCTCCCTCTGCCAAAAACCCCTGTTAAATGCGCCGAAAATCGGAAATAGTCGGGAAACCTGACGGAAATGCGGTTTGCGGACCCTTAGTAAATGTGCCCCATAATGTCAGACCGAATAGAAAATCACTCATGTCCTTTGCTTTTGCATTAAACATCATAAGTTCCAAGGCCCAAAGAAGTGTCAAGTCCAGAGAACTATGTCCAGTTTGCTTGGTCCTTTTATGTCTCTGCTAGTCATGAGCAGACTATTCAAGTTCACAAGCTTCCAAACTTTGAACAAAGGTTGGAAGGCAAACATCCGGTATCACCTGGTTAGAGGGTATTAACCCTTTAAAAGTGATATGTGTGCAAGCCCTTTTATCTACCTGATATCATCGACATGTACCAGCAGCATTTAAAGGATTGGTGGCAGCACCAATCATGAATATTACTGGTGGATGTGAGCCTGAATTCCAAACTCGAACTTCTAGCTGAAGTTTGGGGACCCCAACCAACAATGTTTGGCATAGTCCCAAACATTACAGTTTGGGTAAGCTCAACTGCAGTTTATACCAATCAGTGCAAACCCCTTTGTTATTAATCATCTTCCCTCTATGGGAGGTGCCCGAGCCTTGAGCTTCTTTGTGTTCCCTGCAAAAGTTTATTATGACTGCAATATCAGGATTTCTGTATTGTGACCATGGCTACATTTCTGCTTCTGGACTCTTCTCTGCTAATGACTAGTGATGAGCAGAGCCCCTCCAAACCCCTTCTTGATGCCACTGGCAAAGCCACCCGTGGCATTTAAACAACACTGGTGCATGGCCAATACCAATTTTTTGGAAGGGAAGACTTTTGCCTTCCATAGATGTGATCAGGGAATGACAATTCTTCCCAAACAAGAGTGCTGACTGTGTTTGTGGTGGAGACCATGGACCACTGATGAGTTTTACTTGACTCCGATCCATTTTAACCTTCCCCAACTTCTAGCCTGGTCTTCCAGATTCCTGACCGGACACACAGTTTAGATTTTGTATTTTTTATCCCATCTGTTTACCCTAAACTTCTAGCTTTCTAATTCTGTGTGTTTCACATCTCTGTCCTCTGACCTGCCCAGAGAGTTGTCACCTACATCAATGCTACTCTGGAAGCAAGTAGCTTTGAGTCCTTATCACAAGGAAGTACAATGAACCAAAACCGATGAAGGACACTGACATAAAGTTTTTGGAATCATCAAAAGTCAAACTGGTAAGGTTGAACCAGTTCGTTACAAATCCAATTTTAAAAATTACAAATTTTTTTACCTGTTCTTTTAACCCCAAAAAATATGAATTTGAATCGAAACTTACACATCATATTCTGCTTTTGTCCTTGATAAAAATGTCCGATCTCTTAAAAAAGCTCTCAGTCAATTCCCTCAATGACTTTGTCAAGAAGCCGCCAAGTTTATGTACTCATTTCTTTTCTATTTGCTTTTCAAATCAACAATGAGCGGCTGAATCCATCCATAACTAATGGCTTCTTTGCAGTACAAGCAGTGCAGGGTTGGCTCCGACATCGCACTCCAAGCTGCAGTTTCTTGCACTTTCCAATAGTTCTAATGCAGCTTCTTAATTGGGCAGTTCACTTAAAAAAGCAGCGTGTGGCACATTTGTCAAGTTTTGTAATATGTAAAGTGACGTGTGATGGAGAGGAAAACATCATTACTCTTACAAAAGCTTAAGTGAGCAAAGCTTAGAACGTCACAAAAGCCCAGTGAGAGGATTTTATAGGAACGTCAACCATTGTGGTAATGTACATTTGCATTCATTAGCTAAACTGAGACAAAGGCACGGAAAGCTTCCCAGATTATCCGAGGACATTGGGGTATTGATAAATCAATACAGCTTGTAGTGACCTCAAATGGATGGCTCTCCAGGTAAACAGCTTATTCATCAAACTTGAAATGACTTTCCAACATTTTAGGAAGTGTGACCTTGCGATAAGTTGTGTGATAAGACTCTGACATATGACAATGTGGTGGTGATTAGGGATCTGTGGACCCAGTCAGGTTCAGCTAGTTCAGCCTAACCTGGAACAAAAGTTTGCTTCGAAGGTTGGTGTGAAAGGCTGTTTGATGGGCTCCTCAACAGCCCATTAACCAGCTTTTCTGAGTGAAACTTAACGTCATGCCAGAACTTCGGGATGAAGTCTGGGTTCTAGTGTTGGGACCCGCAGTGATGATATGACTTTACCATATTGAAAAGTGGTAAGACCTTGTCATATTGAAAAATGATGCAAGTACGACCTGGACATATTGAATAGTGGTGGTAGTAAGACCATGCCATATGTAAAGTGGTGGTGGTAAGATCTTGTTATATTGAAAGTGGTGGTAGTAAGACTTTGCCATATGAAGAAGTGGAGATGGTAAATCCTTGCCATAAGACTTGAATACCCTTTTGCATTTCTGTAGCTACAACAGTTTGGATCGTCCATTCAAATCAATAAGCAACAATGCAAAGATCTTTCCATAATTCAATAACTACAAGCATCAACATCTAAATTTGCTTCTAGTTTCCATTCATCTTTTTCAAAGAAAAATCCTAGTTTTTTTTTAAAAAAAGTAGGTTATGAGATCAGAATGGAGTACTATTCTGGCATAGTGGGGTTATCCGAGTTTACTAATAATTTAGGGCCAGGCTGGGGAAGGTTTAATAAAAAATAACAAACTTGTACTTACCTACTCCGGTGCTGCCGATGTCCCACGGCGCTGTCTGTCTGATCTGTGCGCCGGTTTGTTTTCATGGGTGCACAGGGAGCTTTCAGCCGTCCGGAAGCTCCCATCCAACACCATCTCACAGCGCTTACAATGATGAAAGATAGGGATGGATGGGAGGAGCCGGCCACATCACCGACTGGAAGCTCCCTATAAGCGGCTTCTGTGCCCCTGTAAACAAACAGGGGCACGGATCAGATCGACCGTGGCGCGGGACATCAGCAGTGCCGGAGGAGGTAAGTACACATTTATTATTTTTCAAATAGCCCTCCCCATCCCGGCCATAAATTATTATTAGTAAACTCGGATAACCCCTTTAATAAGTTGAATTAATATCATGAATACCCCGCTCTACAATAAAAGTGTCAACTATGTGGAAACGTTGGCCCACAATACTGTAGCATGGTATAAAAGAGTTATCTTTAGCTCATACTTTCATTCCCGGTCTCGTCAGTTGTCACTGGCTACCATGAAACAATGCATTGTCCTCCACCTTACTGTACATTATTGTGGAAAATGTTAACTTTCACAGGCTTAATCATATTAGGGGTTACTTTGGTAAGGCATTTGTAAAGTTTGACCCGTGTTAGACTGAGCCTCCTTGACAAACCTGATAAAATTATTAAAGTTGCCTACTTTCCATCAACATTAGAAGAAGATCCTAGTAACCTTTGTACCTTCTTTGTACATACTGGTGGGATCCAGTATTGGGTTGTGGTAACAAGTGGCAAATCCGTTGACTTCAATTAAAACTTGGGCACACCTGGTACTCCAAAGAGTCCCAAATGGGTCCACCTGAAAATCCTCTAATAAAACTGATTATGTACAGATGTAGTACTAGTAATTATGATCGGCTTAACTTGATAACTTGATAACTCAGTTTGTAGTATTAGTTAATGCAGGGGTTGTCCCCTTTGGTTAGATAAGTTAAAGTTTTAACACACTTTCGGTCATGTTCACCAATGTCCCATATGTGCAGTCTGGCTATGGCTCATTAGAGAATCATCTGGTACTTTTGGATTACAAGTTACAGAATGGGCTCATCGACGGAGACTCTAGTGCTCTGACGGTATAGTATGGGTGCAACAGAGAATCCTCAGATACTTCTTAATTGTAGCATGAGCCCAGGCTGGAAGATCTCCTGGTACACTTGGGTTACAACCTAGGAACACCAATTAATACTCTGTTACTCTAGAGTTATAGCATTGGCCAATTGCATGATCTTATGGTACTCATGGGTTACATCCTGCATCCAACAGAGGATCTACTTCCACCAATATACTAATGTCTTGTAGACACATATCTGGTCAACAAGACATTAGTATGTTGGTATCTTTAAAGAATGAGACCAACACTTGCTCATTTGAAGACACTGGCTTGTTAAAACAAGAGAGCACAATTATGTCATGGCCATCTTCCTGCTAGGAAGAAGCACAAAAAGTTGCCATGGTGATGAAACATAGAAGGCGGCTTTTCGCCTGACAGTTCAGTTCTAAACATAAGAAAACTGAGAATTCGAGTTCCCTTCCAGTACAGTCTGTGAGGTTATTTAATTTCGTGGTTTAGTACCGACCAGTGCTGAGAATGTGACCCCAATGTGTTTATTAAATCACTTCACACACACAAAAAAAAATTGAAATTGAATTTCCAAAAAAAAAAGTAAAATTTACATAAAGGAAAGTAGCGATAATCTCCATTTTCTATTCATGCCGCTGACAGTTATAAATTGTTATCTCTCTACTCCAGGATGATGGGATTTTAAAGCTCGGAAAGAACAGGAGGCATGAAGCTCCGACAATGGACTGAAGTTTAAATTGCTTTTATTTGTTAATTTTTGTGTGGTGAGAAGTCAGCACGACCGCCGTGTCCCCGAAGATGCCGCCGGTGCTGAGAGAGCAACTAAGTGTCAAAATATTTAGGCATGGAACCGCTGAGCGCGGACTTACTTATTCTGTGGGTTTGCATGTGTCTTAAAATGTAGAAATGTCAATGTAGGAGGGTGCAACTAAAATGATGGAAAAGTACTGGTGGCTAAGAGAAATAGAAGTGCAAGTGGAACAGACTTTGTGATATTATAGGGGTCGGGCAACTGCAATATCGGTGCAAAAATATGCCCAAAATGTCATATCTAATAAAATACAGCTACAAAAGTCATGTAATATAGTGACCTGTACTAAGGACTAGTAGGACTAGGGAACACGAAGCTCCCGCACTGATCAACTGTTCATTCCTGCGAGCGGCTCCTTGTAGTCATTGTAGTCATTGTTCTGGGCAAAAACCATCACTACTGGCTTGGACCTCATTGACCTTCAAAATAAGCCACAACTAACACCCAACCTCAACAGGGACATGGAGCCAGCTCTATGCTCTCAAATTATTAGGCGCTAATCACCTGAATCAACTAAAGAAAGGCCATAAATAATAATTCAAGGTCAAGGTCAAAGTAATTCTTTAACTTTGGTCACAAAATATAAATTAAACTACTGCTTCACAGAATCGGTTTGTACAGCGGAAATTATGAATAGGACATCCCCTCATCTGATGTCACTTCTGCTCTGCTGCAGTTGGGTAAAGTTGCACCACCTGGGCTGCTTTCTCTGTCTTCTCCCTTAAGGTTATATAGGAAGTCCCTATTTTTTAGCAGCTTCCTTGTGAATTGGATACTAAATTTGCATGGGTTGGGATTTACTCAAAGAGGTATAATACACACTAGATGCTCCATTTTTTATCCAATTAGGGGTTAGAGTGCATATGACCAAGAAAATAATAAAAATAATAATCATTGTAGTTATGCTCTGTGACCTGTGTGGAGGTCACTTTGCAGGGAGGGGGAGGAGCTGAGCTGTGACCATCACCTTTTATGAATTCTGGATCCTGTGTTGTCTACTTTAAATATAGGTTTTATCTGACTGAATGATCTCCACTAAGAAGGTAGAATTAGAATCAGTTGTAAAAATAATAAATGTGAGACATCACAGTAATTTTTTTAAAACATAATTACATGGCAAACTAACATAAAATTATTACTACTAAAAGATGTAAAAAAAGGTCTAGCATGAAATCCTGAAATTAAAATAGGTCATTTTATGATGATACATTAAATTAAAGTGGAAAATTTCTAATTTATGGGATATATGGTAGTTATTGGAAATTAATCACTTAAAAAACAAAAAAAGCTTGACACACTGGGATCACCTTGAAAAGAAAATTATAATTTGTAGCCTGGAGCACCGGACATCCTCTCCATGTGCTCCGGTCTGCTAATTATAACTTTCTTTTCTAGGTGATCCCAGCATGTCAAGATGACTAGTGACAGCCAGCAAAGTGAAGAGGAGCAGAGGTGAGTATTTCTAGCCTTTTTTTTTTGTTTTTTTAAGTGGTTGATTTCCTAACAAGATACAGAAAAATGTAGCAAACAAGATACAGTTATACCTTTAATTTAAACCTATTTTGTACCCAAACTTACACAAACTAAAGAAAGAACAGTAAGAAAAGTTAATTTTAATTAAATGCATCTCCTGCTTCTTAAGGTGCATCTCAATGTGTGGTTTACTTGACAGTCGCCACTGATTTAAGAGAAAGTTCTGTATTTCTAATTAAGGAGGACAATACAGTGTACAATAGGAATGTTGTCGGCATTGTATTGTACTTAAATTGCATCCATCTCAAGTTATATAAAGAATTCAGAAGGGCAAAGATTAACCTTACTTTTGGATCCCATTAAAAAGAAAGTTTTAGTTTGCAGATTCTATAAAAACAACACATTGTCTGGCTATTAAAGTAAATTTCAACACAAAATATAAACAGAGTCAAGAAATTAATTTTGTAATTATGTTTGTAACTCACAATAAAGTTAAATTGTTGATTTTAAGTTGTGGAAGCCATTTTGTTATAATTGTAATCAACCACCCTTTGTTGGTAAATTGGTCAAAATATTGGATATGTTGTCTCTTTATTAGTCAGAACTGAGGTTCTTTTTCTATTTTTTAACAAAAATCTACATATTTTTCACACATTTAGGGAGGATTTATTTTAAAGGGACACCCAAGAAAAAAAAGTATGACTGAGAGATCGAATGTGTCAATTACTCTTAATGCAATGTTGTCCTTATCTCTGTATATCATCCGTTTTTTGAGATCTATGGGTCCCATATCATAGGAGATCTTCCCGTATGAGGACTGTCCCACATAGACTTTCCATAGGGAGCAGAAACTTCAATACAGAAAGTTAGTACAGTGCGTAAAATAGAAGGGTATGATGTGTTATACTGTATATGCAATTGGGATGTGCAGGTCAGGATCTCAATAAATACAATTAGATCATTGTTCAGAGGTCCCTTTTGGAACTGGAATCAACATGTGAGGCTATGATTCAAACAAAGACCTATAGCAGTAGCCAGATATAACTTTACATCTAATGAATTCAGTAAACCTTAACTTGACTTGTTTCAATCTATGGCAATGGCTCTTATTGTGGGATATAAGACCACACACTGTTAACACTTAAACTTAAAAGGGCCAACAGAACTGATGGATAAGCCATCATTAAAAAATGAATGGGGTCCGAAACCCATCCTCCTTACAGATCAGCTATCTTAGAATGGTACAGGTAGCAGATAGCTCCATTCTCAGAGTAGTGACTGAGCCAAGTCATTGCAGCTTAGCTCCCATTTAATAAAAATGGGAGCTGATATACAGTTCCTTGGTCTGACCACTACACAAAGAATGAAGATGTCTGCTCTCTGTTGCATTTTTAGTACTGCTGAATTATGGAGATGTTGGGTAGTGACTTCCATACAAATCTGAAAGTGAGTACTTTATGCTGTAAATACATTTTCAACAGTTTTTAACATCACAACAAGTGCAGTTTCAAAGGATGCAAACAACAATGGACTAAAGTGTTGTCTTGTTACTCCTCATTTCAAAAAGTGGGTTCTGGGACCTCCTGAAACATCCACTTGGACAATGTGGGGCACATTTACTTACCCGTCCTGTGCGCTATCCCCGATCTGGACTGTCCGACGATCCTGCATTGTGGCGCGATTCACGTAGCTCGTGCGCCTGATTTTCTGCATGTGTTGCTTCCCCACTCAGGTCCGCCGGAATTCACCTTTTTCTTCCCGGTGCATGTAAGTGCTTGGTATTGCGACACAATTTATATGTTAAATCCCGAGCGTTGCCCGAATCCGAAGGTCCGCCCCCGGTTTGTGTCGCGTGAAAGCGGGCGCCGATGCGCCAAAATATGATTGCCTGAGCCAAATTCCCCTTCTAAATGCGGCGCACATCGTAAATAGTCAGGTATTCCGATGATAGTGCGGACCACGGACCCTTAGTAAATGTATGTTCTTTTTTTTCATCCATTGAGGCCCTGGTGCCCTAAGGGTTTTCAATATTCATGGAAAACACTTTTAATGATATCTATATCGACATATGGATGAGCAAAAAATATTGTTGATGGACGCTTCACCCTTTCATGACCAGTCAAACAAAAATTATGACCAGTCATAAAGGGGTGTCTACAAAGGGCTCACAAACTTAGCTCTCCCCATAGAGGACATGCTAGCAATTCACCTGTTAGGTGCTACAATGACAGCTCTATAGCACCCAACAAGGGCTTCATTGTATTAGCTGCTGGTCACTTGATATTGCAGTATATTATTTTATTATCAGGTTCAAGTACTCTAGTGGGACTAGAATAGTTGGAAATTGGAATCACCTTCCTTTTACTAGAACACATTTAAAAATAAATAAACATATAAAATCACAAAAAAAGCTAGGTAACATAATGTTAAAAAACAATCATCCCATGTCGTTAAATCCATAACTGAAAAAAGTCCAGATGTCCTAGTTTGCCCCATTTTGTCTTCTACAAAATTTAGAATAAAACATGGCTAAAAGGATATGAAAACGACATCTCATCCCATAAAAATGAGACTTTGCCCAGCTCCGTAAACCATAAAAGTGTCATAACATTATCGGTGTCGGAGTGTGAAGTTGTAATGTTTTACTGTTCCGTGCAAAGTTTTTGTATTAAGACAGAACCAAACTATATAAATTAGTTTTTTCCACAATCGTAGAATAAAGGAGAGATGTCACATGGAACACACAGTTAAACCTGTAAAAATAAAGCCCTTCAGAAAATGGTGCAACTGCTTTTTCTTTGCCAATTCTACCAGATTTGGATTTTTTTTCTGTTTTCCCAGAACATGACCCAGAATATTTAATGGTCCCACTAGGTAGAACAATTTGTCCCGCAGATAAAAAGCCTCATAGAGCTCTGCAAATGGAAAAATCAAAAAGATATAGAAGAAGGAGAGTGAAATAAAGAAATGCAAAAGCCTGAAAAACCTGACTTTGAAGTGGTCAAACTCTTCATTACTTGACATAACGAAGGCCAACTGCACAGTGAGATGCTACATTTTCCATAATCACTTAATATTATTCCCTCCGCTGCCTGATCTCTAAGTGTTATAATAAAGAAGAAGAAAAAAAACCAAAAACAACAACAAAATCCTAATTTTCTCGACATGTTCTCTACACGGGTATAGATTATAGCAATAAATCCGGAGTCATTTAAACCAGCAAGTCTTAATGGCTTCTTGTAGATTTAAGAACTTTCATTAAAGACCAAAAAAAAGCCGAAATAAACATAAGAAAATCGCACAAAAACAAAACCAAAAACACCCCACGTCTCATTTGTTTCCTTTTCAAATCCGTGAAATGAGCGTATAGAAACAAGCCCTAATGTAAGCGGTATTATGGACTACTTGTCAGAATGAACATTCCCGGCCATTGTCGCGAGCGCCATTGTAATTCGTCGAACAATGCGTTCCCTGAATGAAATTACGGCATGGCTTGTTATGGCGCGGGGACACTTTTCAGCTTGGAAATTGGATTTCTCTTTAACATTTTTACATTAATAAAGGCCACCATTTACACTAATGCACAGAAGAACAGCAGGGCTTTGTCTGAGATGAATGTGTGTTTTGGTCAGAATTCACCATGGTAATACGTGTCAGCATCTCTCCCGGTGACATCACGGAGAGGAGACAAAACAAATGCTTTGATAAAGCGCATATTGTGAGGGAAGGCTGAAAGGGAACTTCATGTCCTCGAGAAAGACAAAGAGGAAATGGTTGGAAGATAAAGATCTTTAAGATGCTATCTTAGCTCATTATTCTGGAACCATGCTAGCTCCTACTGCCGGGCTAGGGTCTGTTAACCAATTAAAGACAGATGAGAAGCTCAGAAATTGTATAATATATTCTCCAACTGTGGGTAAGAAAAAAAGATTGTTAAAAATTCCCTTAGTTAAAAACAGGACCCAACCCCAAGGGGGAACTTTAAAAGGGTTCACCAACTAAGAACTGTAGCGATCAGTAGGTAGAAGACTCACCATGTCACCAGACTGTGGAAATATCCAATTATTCAAGTGTCCCTGTTGGTTTTCACCCTTTAATCCTCATGGTCACCATGATCTGGAGTTTTCTCAAGATACCAGGTCGCTAACTCTTAGTTTAGACGACTTCTGGCCCAAGCTGGTCATAAGACCCACCAGAAGTCAGGTGAGGGAAGTTAGAGAGAGTCCAAGTTCAGGGCAAGCAGCAGTCAGGAAGAAACCAATACACAATCCATAGGTCGGGGCATGACATAGAGTCCAAGAAACAGCCTTAGGACATCATCAGAATAAGAATCCATAAGAATCGGAATCATTAGCTGAGCCCGGATCAGGATTCAAGGTTATAGATGACAAAAGTGTAGTAGTATTTAAACGTGAACATGATGCGTGTGCTTTCCTTGAGAGTAGAAATGAGTGGACCTGAAGTTTCCGTTCAGGTCTGGGGCTTGGGTGTGGCCTACGTACTGATGTCCCTAGCAACTAGCCATGGCTGTGATTGGTCAGCGGTGTCCTCCTGAAATCACAGCCATGGCGGGTAGCTAGGATGCCATTAAAATAGTGTGTGTTTTTTTTTTAAAAGGAACTTGTCATGAGAATAATTATAATGTAGGCCACATTTAAAGATTCCACCTTGGCTTGTAATAATGTACTTGCCCTATGGGACATCAATCAAGCCAGTAGAGGACATCCCAGAATGACTTTTCTCCAGGTATAGAATAGAAGGACAACACTCTCATGTGTCAACTCTCCCAAGAATCTGATATTCTAGAGGTAGGCCATCCCCTTTGAGGACTCCATTTTTCATTGTCCAAATTCAATACTCCAACATGCTCCGAAAGTCTTCTGCAAGCTTCAGTTCCCGAACATTCACTAACTGACCACATATAGACACTTATCACTTATCAGTGTAAATATCGCCTGACAGAGTGCTGCAAAATCCTTAATTATCAACCCTGATCATCTCCTGCACTCTCCGACGCCACTGAGCAGCTATTGCAGATAGACCATCAACGGTAATTCCTGGCCAACCCTTTTAAGAAAGTTAAGTGTGGACAAGACCGTCCTTGACTTAGCCAATGTTTCTGCTCCTACGTCCAGCCCTACAAATGTCATTCTTCAGGTAACCCGGTGAGTGGTTGACGTTGGCACCTGCACTTTATTTTCCGTACTTGAAGGCTATTAATTGACTGTAGTGCTTTCAGTGGCAACAGGAAAATGTTTGGTTAGCATTTATGGGGAGTAATTACAACACTCCAATCCACTTACTGTCACTCGTAGAGAAATTAGGAGATATAGAAATATCACCTTAATGCACCGTGCTTGGATTTCACATGTCAAACCAGTTAATTTGCTGATTCCTCCTGGGGGTGGAAGACAGCCCGGTAATGCATTGGCCCGCACGAGATGAAAACCTCTCATTTTGTCGACTCCAACAAGATTTGTAAATAAATTACATGGCGCGATGAAGTCATTACCAAGCGGGAAGGTAATGCATTGTGCGGATGGACCTTGCTGTACTGCCCCATTTAGAGCAATGGCTTTTCTGAGTGGATTGGAGAGATTTCAGCAAAAAAAAAAGCTTCATTTATTGACAACTTGAGGGAATATGAAGGATTACAACATGGTAGATACGGTAAATTGATGAGCAAGACGTATTCACGGCATGGTGAGCCGGGAGGCGGCTGCACTTATACCTGAGGTTACACATTCACCAGTGAGACAAATAATTTCTGAGTCGTAAGCGGTGGTTTCTGATTACGGTGGATGCATAGAAATCACCACTTGCTTAATATTAATGTACATCATTGGACTGATGGGTGATATTAACCTTCGGTGTCGGGGAAACTCACAAGCAGCAATTGTATTCATTTCTTACTGTGTTATTTGTGGAAATGAGGACTTTGATGTTGCGCTACATTAATGACCTGTTCTATTCTGCTGAAAAGTCATGTTTCCTATGTAATTACCTTATCACCTGGAGTACAGTCCTGTATTCTATTACTGGAGAAACAGAGTATACGAAAAATCTGTAGGATTACCATGTGTTACATCTGAATACTGCTGTATCACGTCTTCTATTATTTTGCTGCTTTGGTTTTGTGCTTATTGGAGAGTAGATTCCTTTGATACTTTGTATCTTCTTAGGTGTAAGTATCATGCTTAACGGGAATGTAACAGTAAATAATTGCATATACTAAGTAGATGCATCTTAACGGGGTCCAGGGTAAAGGGGATTGGTCATGAATTACTACTGATGTTCTATACTCAGAGTAAACTATCAATGGATGATTGGGGGGGAGTATCAAACACCCGATCCCTGCTCTGCACTGTGCAAGTGTTATATACCAGGGAAACTGGGCAGGATGTTGGATTCAGTTGACTCCTTTGATTCACTGTGAATAGCCGCTCACCAATCTACTGTGTGTCGGCTCTGTACCTGTCAACTATTGATGGTCTACCCTTATCACCAGTAATTCCTTACCAATGTCTCTAGAGAGGTATTCCAACCAAGGGCATTCATGACATGAAACCCTTTAACCCTGATAGTCAGTGTAGGACTGGCCTACTAGAGCACCACAGGATCCTCTATTGGGTCCAGGTTGGGAAACATCATAATGGTCTCCAAAGGTTACCAGTGGAACCAGTTATTAATAATTATGGGGTGATTCAAAATGATCACAGATTATAAGATCATGTGCTACATGGAAATGCACAGGTCCTGCATAGATAGGATGGAACCTCAAATTTGTCAACTCCGGTGGGCTCATACTCCCCCTCTCTGACAGTGTCTGTAGATGACATAATTAATAAATAATAATAATTACTTATTTATATTGCACACACAGATTAAGCAGCACTGCACGGAACTTGCCAAATTGGTCCCTGTCCCCATGGGGCTCACAATCTAATCAACCTACCAGTATGTTTTTGGAGTGTGGGAGGAAACCGGAGGACCCAGAGGACATACAAACTCTTTGCAGATGTTGACCATGGGATTTGAACCCCAGTGCTGCAAGGCTGTAATGCTTACCACTAAGCCACCGTGCCGTCCACATACATTTCTATATTGAGCAACCTGATAAACTCTTGTGTGTCGCAAGTACTCGTTGACTTTCCCTTGATAAAAGGAACCCAAGGGATACAGCTTGGATGTCCACCTAGCCAAACCTTCAGAATGGCTGCATTATATGATGGATGCCATGGTGATAATTGGGTCCATTGGTGGTCATGAAGCACCAACTGTGGCCCACCCCCTGCTTTCACGGAGTATAGGGGGTGTGGAAATAATTATTTGCCATACAACAAGAATTGCAACTTTTCAATTGACTGTTGTACGAGCCATGATTCCATTATAGAGTCCAGCATTTTACTGGATGGAAATGTCCTTTGTGTCTGATCTAACCTCATGACTTAATAATTAGGCTTTTTTTTCTGGAGTGTTACCCATTACACGAAGACATACTTGTCAGGAGGGCCTGTTAGTGTATTATATGTTGATTTATTACATGTTGAAGTAGGATTTGATCTTATACAAAAACAATTTGATCCAACATCACCACGTGCTAACTAAACCACAAAGACCACAATTCACATTATGACCACTAGTGGTCGCTCATAGACATATTTAGGATGGCAGTTTGTGATACAATGTTACAAAATAGAATGGTCTTGAAAATCTCTTCTTCTCTTCATGATAAATAGTTCTGGGCATGTCCTACCAAGAGGAGAAGTAAAGGCTAGTGATGACCCATTAAGATTTGGGTTTGGTCAAGTTTGGCCGAGCCTGAATTTTAAATCCCTTTCCAAGTCATAGTTTGACCTGAACCCCCCGCACCAGGGACACACATGATCAGTGCCAGCACCAAGCGAGTGATAATTGTTTACATGGCACTGGCATGTACATCACTGGCGTGCCGGCAATGATGCAAGCCACTATTTGGGAGAAGATTGTTTCTCTTGATGACATCATCGGGGAACGACAATCCTCCCCAAAATGGTGACTTTCGACAGTCTTAATTCCTCTGCCCGCATTGCAGGCTTTAACGACAGAGGGGGATAGAGCCGAACTGGACCTCGAACTTCTAATGAAGTTCAGGGTCACTCCGGGTGTCCCAAAACCACATAGTTTGGAACACCCCATACTTTATGGTTCGGGTGTGATCATCACTCGTAAAGACACATCAATGTGTTATATGTGTTATATGTTATGCTTCATATTTCAGGTGACTAAACATGTGACTCAATGGTTCCCTTTTTATAAAAATAAATTTGGGAATATTCTTCATTCTGTCATACACATTTCTCATCCGTTTAGATTTTTAACATGATTTACAGCTGCCAAAGTAATTGGCAGCAAAACAAAACTGGATAACTCTCGAAATGTTCAGCACAAAAAGATTTTGACACTGGGGATAGTGTCTCCTCTTGCAAGTTGTTAAAATGAAGGAAGTTAATATAGCGAGACCCTGAGAGTTCATTCATTAATCCAGAGTTCAGGTTTCTGCCTGCATTTTGTCTAACAAGGAAGGTTGAGTAGAGACAGTGTGCCGAGCTCTCCATGTATACTAATCATACACAGTGCGAGGACCCGAACTGACAATTGGTTCTTTAGATTTTTGTTGTGCAAGATACATTAACTAGGGAGCGGGCAGTAAGGTCAGGAAAGAGCAGAGCTATGGCAAATTGGGAGGCAATGTAAAGGGAGAAACTACATACATTGTATTTATATATAATTTATATATTGCAAAAAAATCCAAGTTAAGGTTAGTTGCAGTGATTTGTAACCAAAATATGTTGGGATGACCACATGACACGCTAACGCGGTAATATATATGGACCAATTATCACGGTTACACCCGCGATCCACGGTACAGATTGAGGGTGCACCCGTGCCTGCTGCCGCGGTCCCCGCTCCCCCAGCCTTCACTTACCTCTCCTGGCTCCGGCCTGCACTCTGGCTCCCAGCGTGTAGGCCGCATGCTTCTTCCCTGTAGTCGTGCGTTCCCGCCACTAGGGGGGGCACGCCCGTACTTCTCCCAGCCTTAAAGGGCCAGCACCCTCCTTATTGGCTCTGGCATTCCTGGCTCGGCTATATAGCCTGGTGACTCCCAGCATCCCCTGCCGGATCTTCAGGTCATTCTACTGGAGAGAAAGCCTTCCTAAGCATTTCCAGACACCTCTGTGTTTCCGTGTTCCTATGGAGATTCCCGTGTTCCGTGTTGTTCCCGTGTTTTGTGGTGTTCCCGTGTTCCTGTTGTCCTGTGGCGGTCCTGTTGTCCTGTGGCGGTCCTGGTGTCCTGTGGTGGTCCTGGTGTCCTGTGGCGATCCTGGTGTCCTGTGGAGGTCCTGTTGTCCTGTGGCGGTCCTGCCAGTCATCCGAGGTTCTGCCAGCCATCCGAGGTCCTGCCAGCCATCCCGAGGTCTTGCCTGCCAGAACGAGGTCCTGTCTGCCATCCCGAGGTCCTGCCTGCCTTCCCGTGGTCCTGCCTGCCTTCCCATGATCCTGCTTGCCTTCCCGTGGTCCTGCCTGACTTCTTGTGGTCCCCATGTCCCTACCTTGGCTGCCACCACGGGCCTAGTCGCACCCGTGGAGCAACCTGGTGACTCCCCACCGCAGCAACACCATCCTGCTTTGCGGCGGGCTCTGGCGAAGACAAGGAGTTCACTTAGACTCTGCTCCCGGGTTGCGGCTAAGGTTGTTATTCCACGCGGGGGTCCAGGGAGTCCACTGTCTATTCCCCTGAGACTGTGACACCAATAAAGATTGACTTGAGACTAAATTGGTGGTGGGCGTTGAAGGAAAATTATGGTGAATCATCCACATGCCGGTATAGTGGAGAGTCAGGGGACAGGCAGCCAGTGTAGAGAGAAAATCTCATCCAAATTGATTAATCAATAGAGTATGCAAAAAAGTTGAATATTGGATCACTTTTTCTGGTAGTCAATCTGTTCCATACTTCTTTAGTAAATAAAGATATGGTTCAAAGGGGTACACATTCTAGGATATTCTACTTCCCACCAACCTAAAATCAGTGCTGGACATGAGAAAAATAGTAGCATAGGCCTTATGCACACAATTGTTGTTTTTGCAACTGTCTGATGGCCCCACAAACATCTATGGGCTCATACACACAGCCATGTCTTAGGCTAATGCCCCTGAGAAAAAGCTCAGGGCACGTCCTATTCTTGGTCGAGTTTGCGGATCTGACCTCCCATGTTTTGCAAGGCTTGGACAAGTATATAACAGATTTCTCCGCTGGGATTGTGTCGCACGCGATCTGATTTTGGCACTATCACGCTGGCTTTCATGCAACACAAATCAGGGGGCGGCCGTCGGACGAGTCGACAGATTTGGACTGAGCACTGGATTTAACTTTCAAATTGTGTCGCAAGACAATGCACTTACATGCACCGGGAAGAAGAAGGTGAACTCCGGGGACCTGAGCGGGGAAGCGACACATGCAGGATATCGGGCGCATGATCTTAGTGACTCCCTGCACAGCGCATTATACACGGACAATGCACTTACGTGCACCAGGAAGAAGAAGGGGAACTCCGGGGACCTGAGCAGGGAAGCGACACATGCAGGATATCGGGTGCAGGATCTTAGTGACTCCCCGCACAGCGCATTATACACGGACAATGCACTTACAAGCACCGGGAAGAAGAAGGTGAACTTCGGAGACCTGAGCGGGGAAGCAACACATGCAGGATATCGGGCAAAGG
>WNYA01003949.1:0-20250 GCA_019512145.1 Engystomops pustulosus | reverse complement strand
TAGAGGATGCCCCCTGTCGATGGTGATGGTAGAACCTCTTCTCCTCTAGGTGTAGAGGATGCCCCCTGTCTAACGTGATGGTAGAACCTCCTGTACTTCCCATTCAGATATTTGTACATTCTAATGAGGTCTCCCCTTAGATGTCTGAGCTGAATAACCCAAGTAATCTGTTCTTGTATTCTAGTTTGATCGTTCTCTTAATATGCCCCCTATACAACATGATAAAAAGTTTACAAATTCTCTGGGATAAGGGTGTGTGGTACCTGAGGCCATGTTCACACATACAAGTCATGGCACCTGAAAACTATCCTACCCTGCAATAGCTCTATGGCTCCTTTCCTTCTGCGCATGCCATGTGCCTGACAGCGGGTTACTCCCACATGTAGGGGGGTCTGCCATGTGCCTGACAGCGGGTTACATCCACATGTGGGAGGTCTGCCATGTGCCTGGCAGCTGGTTACATCCACATGTGGGGGGTCTGCCATGTGCCTGACAGCTAGTTACATCCACATGTGGGGGGTCTGCCATGTGCCTGACAGCGGGTTACATCCACATGTGGGAGGTCTGCCATGTGCCTGACAGCTAGTTACATCCACATGTGGGGGGTCTGCCATGTGCCTGACAGCGGGTTACATCCACATGTGGGGGGTCTGCCATGTGCCTGACAGCGGGTTACATCCACATTAGCTAATTTTTTTCAAAATGTTTACCAAATTCCCTTTTTTTCATAAATAAATTCAAAATTTATCCTTATGTCCTGGCTCTGGGTTTACCGTCCCCCAATACCCCCAAGTCTTTTCCAGCTGCAGTTTTACCAAGTAATTGACTGTTTAGAACATAATTGCACTTTCTGTGTCCTTCATCTCACGAAGGCTGAATGATCGGCATTGATTGCCCCCCATACGTCGGCAGCACGTTTGCTTCAATGCAAAGATTAAAAGTCCCTGATGGACTGCAGAGACCCCTGAATTGATCCACTGCCTCCAGCACCAGAACCTACACAGTAGTTGGACCCAGAAGCCATCAATATGAAAAATGCACGGGGGAGGGGGGATCCAGACATCCCCGATGTGCTTTAGAATTTTCGTTAAGATCTTTTAAGATTTTAGATCAGTTTTCTTTTAGAACACGTTTCATCCACATAGATATCATTGGTAGGTTTCAGCCTTTGTATTATAATGGGTTGAGTGTGGAGTAAATCAGAAGCATTTGCATAACAAGAGGGTCTGCAGGGGGTCTGAGGTGTACGGGTCCAGCGGGGGTGCAGCCTCAGGCCTCAGGTATTGTGCTCAGTGTTATGTATCAGGATGTGCAGGTCTGGTCCAGGTGCGGCTCCTACACACAGACAGGTATCATGGAGGGACGGGCACCTCCTCTCTGTTTATGTTTCACTCCTGCTTTCAGCTTCTAAACACTAAGCAAACGCTGGCGTGTGAACAGAGCCGCAGACCCCATAGGGGGAATCTGCCCGGAGCCATCACTCATCCACCAGAACACAAGGCGACAAAGTCTTTCACTTGTTATAGGAAATTTAATCATCTTGGAGGAGGAAGAATTCATCTTGTTATCTCCTTACACTTTTATCTCCTTCTCAGAGTTTGTGTTACTATTAACTCCTTTCCTCCCAAAATCCAAAACTTTTATGTTTCTCATTTTCCAGCCCTGTATGAGGCTTGTTATCTGCACGTCAGGTCAGTGCGTCACCTCGTAATGGTAATTCCATGGAGAAAATTTCCAAATGCCGCACAATTGATGAAAACGTATAGTTTTGCGCCTTTTTCATGCGACTTTCCTTGTTCAGGATCTCACCGTGCGCTGCAGACGTCTCCTTCGCTCTTTGGATCAGTACGGTTAGTGAGACGACGCATTTATACGGTTTTTGTTGTAGTTTTGCGCCTTTTTCATGCGACTTTCCTTGTTCAGGATCTCACCATGCGCTGCAGACGTCTCCTTCGCTCTTTGGGTCAGTAGAACGGTTTTTGTTCTACTTTAGCGTCTGAAGTTTTGGGGAATTTTTTTCTCTTCATGGCCATGTACAGACACCGGTAACTTTTTCATACCTGGCTGTGAGGATTTAATGCGCTGACGTTTTCGTTGATACCGTTTTGGGGGCTGTGACACCTTAGGTGGGGAAATGACCACGTTTCTTTCCGTTACGGAATTCACCATACGGATAATTATAAAGATCAGGCATTTTGAGATGTGGGGATTTCTCAAGTTTATATTAGCTCTTTAGAAAGGGGGACAGACGAGTGAGTGACAGGTCTGGGTTACTCTCAGAGGCTCCCAGCTGTAACAGCAGCCGATCAACACCCCCAATCATGGGACCCAGTGACCTGCGCCCCCTCTATACAGGATTAACCTCCAGATATTTAGGGGATCCTCACTATGATCAGCTGTTAGAAGACTCTAGAAAAGTACTGTGGTCTCTATCTTCCATTTACTACAGCGCCATACACTGTATAGTGGCCGTGCTTAGTATTGCAGCTTATCCAGGTGACCTGACCACGTGATCAGTGTAACATCCTAGAAGCGGAGGAAGCGCTCATTACACCCCAACAGTGCTCCAAGCCGGGGTGTGGGGTGCTGTATTTTATCTGCCCCCCCCCCCGAAGGATCAATAACAAACTCCTGGACATCCCCTTTAATACAATCGTGCGTCCCTCGCAGTGTCCATACTGTCCCTGGTAGATCCTGTTCACACCTGAAGATACGATGATTTTTTTGGGTTGCTGGTCTCTCAGGACTGTATAGTACGTGTATATGGGAGGAGATGTCACATTTTCTGGGGCCCGGCTCACATATAATGACCGTCACCCCCATATGTGCCTCTGAAGCCTCAAATACACAAATATTAATCGCTTATGGATGGGGTGATAACATTTATCGTCAATATGTGACGCTCATGATTTGTCCTGGTTGAATTTCTTATCCCCCTAACACTAATGTAAAAGATATGAGGAAAATACACCGAGCAGTGACGTCATGAGCCTGACGTCACAGCCCAGCGCTGCCAGCGGGAGACACACGATGTGCCCTCAGTCACGTCCCCGCACGATCCTCCTCAAGATTTGGCTACGTGACGTCACACTAGCGCAGGATGCCGCCATTTTGTGACTCCGCCCCCTCCTCTTTCTGTAAGAGCGGCCAGGTAGGCAGCCGTGACCACGCCCTCTCTCACACACAAGCCCTCGCCCATTGGCCGCCGCTCCCGGCCCTCGCCCCCCTGCTCTCGCCGCATTGGTCCGCGCGCTCGGCCCAGGCCCCGCCCCGCGCCTCCTCCTCGCCGCGCGCTGATGAAGGTGCTCTGTTCCGTTGGCGAGGAAGGGTCAGCTGCCGCGGCGGTGATTGGCTGCGCGTAGCTCCGCCCCCTCTAGTCGGGCTGTTCCCATTGGCCGCCGGGGGTGGCTCTCCTGTCCACGCACAGTGGTCTCTCGGCGGCAGCGGTTGGAGCGAGTGTGAGGCGCGCCTCCGTTCTCCCGCAGCCCCTCCTCCTTCCGCTCGGTTTTCCTCCCTCCCGGCAGTGGCGGAGCTCATTCTTCTCCTGCTCCTCTGGGAATATGCTGAAGCAGCAGCCGCAGGCCGCCCGCAAACCTGCCAGCACAGCAGCGGCCATGGCCGTGTCCACGCCAGGAAGCGGCTCTCCCGGGAGCCCCAACGGCAGCCTCCCTCCGGCCGGGAGCCGGAGCCAGGAGAGGACGGCGGGCAGGTGAGACTATCCCGGGGGAAGGAGATGCCGGTAACGGGAAGAGCGCGGCTGATTGACGTGCGGAGCGGCCAATAGCGCGGGAGAGGGGGCGGGGCGCTGGCGGCCGGCGTCACGTGGCCTCGCTCTGGCCCTGGGCTTCTCCGTTACCGGCTGTGCGCATGCTCCGTGCGGCCTGTGCTCTGCCAGGGACGGGGCCGCCACCCTGTGCTGACCTTCCCGTGCCCCCCACATGACCCGGGGTCATGGGGTCACCTGCCGCTGCATGACTTGTTCTGGGGGGTCGGGTGACATCACATCTGTGCGCTGGGGCGGCTTCAGAGACCCTGGATCCGGTGCCATGGAGGACATTGTAACGGACCCTCAGCTCTTGAGGTGTTTAATCATTATGAATAGATTACCAGAGTTTCTGCAGAGCATCGCACCTGCGTCTAGAGATGGTGCGGGTGGTGTTATTGGACACGGATGTAAATACACTGGGATCTGCAGAGCATCGCACCATCTATAGATCGGGCTCCAGGGTGTGGATGCAGTGATAAGCATGGCGGTCCTGGGTGCACCAGGTAATGCGCCGGTCACCTGCTGTATATTCAGACCTGGCAGGTGGTCGTGTGCACTATATATGGGGTCTCTACTGCTGCAGGAGGGTCTTCTATATGTAACGCCCCCCCCTTAGTGATTAGATGTAGCTGGAGCACGAGCTGCAGACAGAGATTGGCGCAGGATAGAAGGCGAGCGGTGGATCTATATGGGGTGGGGGGGTCTGCACTGTACATGGAGCTGATACTGACGGGTGTCTTCTCTTGCAGGGGTCGGAGCATCGTGAAGGGTCTCCAGCCTCCGGTAAGTGGTGATGATGGGTTGGTCTGTGTAGTCTGTACACCTGGGGCACATCTCTGGCGGCCCCCGGGCTTTGTGTCTGTACTGAGATCTGATCCTGAGGCTGCACTACTGCGACATGTTGTCCTCAGTAGTGCAGCTTTGGGTCTAGCTCTTTAAAGGGAACCTGTCAGCAGACATTGACCTAATAAACCACTACCTGTATGTTGCCAAGCGGCAGAACACCTCCCTGATCAGGTTTCTTTCATGGTCCCGTGCGGTGGCATAATTCTGAAAATCTACTTTGAAGTGAGATGTAAATTGGTTGTATAAAGTGAAGGAGACGGAGAGCTTAATACTGAAGTCAAGCACTCTCTTCGTCATAAAGCCCCCCACCCCACACACACACTGTTATTGAGGGTCCTGCATCCACTAACCAGATCTCTTGAAGTTGACTTTATTAAACCAATTTACATCTCGCTTAAAAGTTGATTTTTCTGGTTGATACTACCGACAAGACCATGAAAGAAACGATAACCAGAAGGTGTGACGATATACTGGTAGTGGTTTATTAGACCAATTGCCGATGACGGGTTCCATTTAAAGGACATCTACCACAAGGATGAAGGATTGTAAACCAAGCACACTTACATACTTACAAGCGGCTCCCTCTGGCCGGAGCCGCTCTTCCTTTAGCTTCCTATGCCCTTGTTTTTAAGATAAAAGGCTTTAAAAGGGTTAACCGAGTTTAGGCATAATTTAGGGCAGTGCTGGGGTGGGCTATTTACAAACAATAAACGTGTACTTACCTCATCTGGCGCTACTGTCTTGCGCCGCGGTCCATCTGATCTGTGCGCTGGTTTGATTACAAGGGTGCACAGGAAGCTCCCATCCGACACCATCTCTCATCGCTTACAACGCTGAGAGATGGGGACAGATGGGAGGAGCCGGCCACGTCGCTTCTCGGAAGCCCCTAGTGCGCGGCTTCGGTACCCCTGTAAAAAAAAAAACCGGGGGCATGGATCAATGGACCGTGGCGCAGGACATCGGAGGTAAGTACATGTTTACTATTTTTAAATAGCCCGGCCATAATTTATTTGTTAACTCGGATAACCCCTTTAGGTTGTGTAAAAAAAAAAAAAAGGAATAAGAAGCTAAAAGAATGGCAGATGCAGCCAGAGGAGGAGCACACCAGTATGTCAGTGCTTGGTTAACAATCCTTCATCCTGGTGGTAAATGTCCTCTGCACCCACAGGTCCCTGTATGTAGATGTGACTTATAAGGGTCTCCCTTGTCTCCGCAGGTCTTTGAAGGCGTCTATAATAATTCTAGGATGCTGCATTTTTTAACTGCTGTAGTGGTGAGTATCAGAGGGTGGGGGAGCTGTAGTCAGGGGGTAAATGTGTGTAATACTGATGTCTGCGTGTAATGCCGCTCAGACCCCCAGCAATCACTGACTCTGGCTGGAGCATTAATGTGCAGTTACAGTACCATGAAATGTTTTCTGGTGCAGGGCCTGAAGGGAGGAGCAGGACTCACTGTATTCCTAGAACCTGGAGTCCTGCTCCTCCCTTCAGGCCTTGGTATAATTCAGTGAATTGGCTATGACTGGAGTGTGCCTTTAACCCCCTAAGAGGCCATGGTCAAAAAGGACCACTCCAACTTTATGTACACGGGGGCTTCCCCTGTGTAAACGCCTTCTGAGCTCTTATGAGGACCTTGTAAATCGGTCCAGGTGCCCCCCACACAACTAATCAATGATCGTGTTCTCTTTCAGGGCTCAACGTGTGATGTGAAGGTAAAAAATGGGACCACGTACCAAGGCATCTTCAAGACACTGAGCTCTAAGGTGAGAGGAGGAGCTGATAATGTCCGGGCCCTCGGCTGCCTGCTCGTACTGTATATATAATGTGTGTGTCTCTCTCTCTCGTCACAGTTTGAGCTCGCCGTCGATGCCGTGCACAAGAAGACGAGCGACCAGGTCCCAGGGCCGAAGCGCGAGGACATTGTGGACACCATGATCTTCAAGCACTCAGACGTCGCCCTCGTCCACTTCCACAATGTGGATTTCAGCTATGCTACGAAAGGTAAGAATGTATAGGCTGTCTATGTATGAGCCGCTGAGAGGATCTGGCCCCGGCCACTCACTTCCAGCGTCTTCCCTAGAGCTGCAGCAGTTTATAAGCGTCATTCTCCTTTTGTGATCATTTGCAGATAAGTTTACGGACTCGGCCATCGCCATGAGTTCCAAGGTGAATGGGGAGCACAAGGACAAGGTGCTGATGCGCTGGGACGGAGGAGAAGGCAACAGCGATGACTACGACCTGGAGTCTGATATGGTGAGTGCAATACTCTGCCTCGCCACTGAGGTAGTGATGGTCTGCTAGTTGTGTGGGATGTAACTATAGCAGCATAGAGTGTCCCCTGCAGCACAGAGTATTTTAGGAGTGCCCTCTGCTAACATTTCATGCAGCAGTCTCGGCTCAGTCTGAATAGACCTTAAACCTTTTCCTTCCTTGTTCACAGTCGAACGGCTGGGACCCCAACGAGATGTTCAAGTTTAACGAGGACAATTACGGAGTGAAGACGACGTATGACAGCAGCCTGTCCTCATACACGTGAGTCCTGTCACAATGCAGCTGTGGGGTGGATACCGGTCATGGCTTGTGTACTACCTGTTCCCTCCTATTACAGGGTCCCTCTAGAGAAGGATAATTCAGAGGAATTCCGGCAGCGGGAAGCGCGTGCGGCCCAGCTGGCCCGGGAGATCGAGTCCAGCCCACAGTACAGAGCGAGGATAGCCATAGAGAATGATGAGTGCCGGACGGAGGAGGAGAAGCACAGTGCCGTCCTGAGGCCCAGCTCTGACCGCGACAGCCCCAGCCTCGGCTCCAGGTGACTATATAGAGGGGCGATGGATCTACATGTCTTATAGGGTAGGGCTGCTTCTTACTGTTCACTTTCTGCTTCCCCCAGGGATGGTAAATACAACCCCCTGCCACAGCGGGTCCGGGATGGGTCACGAGGCGC
Source organism: Engystomops pustulosus (assembly GCA_019512145.1). NCBI lineage: Eukaryota > Metazoa > Chordata > Amphibia > Anura > Leptodactylidae > Engystomops > Engystomops pustulosus. Next base: position 12,695 of record WNYA01003949.1, on the reverse strand, counting down.
CCTCCGAACAAACTCTTCCAGAGGAGGTAGATCCGGGATGGGGATGGGTTCACGGTCGACTCCTCAGCATTATCCTGAGACCAGCTCCAGCCCAGTCCCCGAGCAGCGGGGCATCAATGGAGGTAGGACCTGGCCCAGAAATCTTGGGAACTGTTCGGCATAAGATCTCGTCAGGAGTTTAATAATTTTTCTCTTTTAATAAAGGTCCCTCAAGGATGTCCCCCAAATCCCAACGCCCGATCCGATCTACAAAGCCCATGTCCTCTCCGTCCAGTCGTCCTATCGAAGTGTCTACTTCCCCTTCAGGTACTTTTTTTTTTTTTTTTTTTTTTACACTATTACAATCTTGATTCCTGTGTAATGGCTTTTATCTTGGTTTATTCACTATATTGTTTCCCCCCTGCAGCTGCCTCCCGTGTGTACACACCCCTGTCCCCAAAATCTGCCTCCTCTGCCAGCTCCATGGATTCCTCTTCCCAGTCTTCAACCCCAGATCCCCGACCCGCAGCGGAGACTGGTATCTCTGCTAAACCTGCGTCTCCGAAGAACGTTGCCCCGAGCTCGCTCGCGGAAGGTGAGGAAAATTGTAGGAGGCCGATGTCGCCTCTAGTGTGTGCAAATACCAGGAGGAAAAGACTGTAGGGTGCAGCCGATCATTGTGTATGTAATTGTATATCACTGAGGGGTCACATATAGGGTAACGTCTGTACTAGGCTCTAATGTTTTATCATGTCTAGAAGGTTGTAGTTTCTTCTATTACCGGTGGGGGGTGTCACATCTTTTTATTGTAACTTGCTGCTTTTTGCTCTAAGAATTGTATGACCTGCATTTAATGACACTATATATTTTTTACATGCATATTATAAATAAAATTTGACATTATTGCGGTTCTTCTCGCCTTTAAAGTTACGTCAAGAATATGGGTCGTACAAGGTTAGAATCTGTTTGCAGATCACAACAATTACCGACTTACACGGTTCTCGTAGTCAATAAGGAGCAGATTTATTAAGTATTATCTGTATTTCTAACCTTGTACAACCCTAAATTGACTCCACTTTACTCCTAGTTTTAGTTCAGACACATTTACTTATCCAACTTGTAATTGTGGAAAGGTCACAGACTGAAGCCAGAATCCAGCTCTGTTCTCTGCGTATTGCCCAGCGCTGGAAATGGCAACAAAGGTCCTAATGAGGAGAACCGATGCTTAGCCCAGCACCGGCCAATACGCAGAGGAAAGGGCTGTAAGCGAGGTGGGCTCCAAGGTGCTGATTATTTGTAATGTGCCCCTTTTTGTTTTTTTTAACAAACCTTTAAAAATCCAGCATGTGAAAATCCTGTCTGCCTGCAGCCACCACTAGGGGGAGCTTACTGCTGACCGAGCACGACCTGGGCTTTGTTGCCCATAGCAGCCACTCAGTGTTTGCTTGTAGACACTTTTCATGAATCTTTTTACTTTGACATTATCCCACCAAAAGCAGATGGTGGCTAAGGGTGAGAGCTCTTTAGGTTGTTGGCTCCCAATGTCTGTCTGAATACTTCCCTCAGGAATGGGGGTATTGGTGCACCTTTCACCTCTGTGTAGTCCCAGTATAGTATCTGGAGTGCTGGTCATGTTGGTGCTTTACTCACTGGGGGGGATTTGGATGGACTAGTGGTCGCCCCCTCCAGTGATTTGGCCCTTGCACTTTATATCGCTTTAAATCGCAGGCTAAGCCACGGCCAGACCCGGCAGAAGGGCAAAAATTTTTTTATTTTTTTGCCGAATTTCCATGTTATAGATAGAATTTTGCAGTGTATTTGGCTTTTGAGTGATTTAATATTCTGTTACTTCAGGGAAAGATCCTTCAGCGCCTGTTAAAGAGCCGAGCCGGACGATGGAGCAGAGCTCCGCGTGTGAGGCCTCCAAGCCGCCATCTAAAGGTAACGTCTGCGGGTCTTGTCCTCCGGCGCGGAGCTTCTTGTGTCACATTTACTCTACATATTAACACTCCTGCTCTCCCTGTAGTGCTGCAGACCGAGCAGAAGAGGAACCAGCTGGACGAACTGCGCAAATTTGGAGCTGAGTTCCGGGTGAGTATCTGGTCACATACAAGCAGAGCGCGGTCATGGAGCTCTTACTGAGCCACAATCCTCGTAATCTTCATGTTAGATTTTTAGTACAAACTTTATTTTTTTTCCTCCTTCAGCTCCAGGCGAGTTCTTGTCAAGAGGCCTCCGTAGAATCTTTCCCGAGACAGAGAGAACAATTGGATAATAAATTGCCTTCAGCGGACCCCGTTCACTCAGAAGTCCCCGAGTCACGTGACCTGGGGCAGAAAGGTCCGGAGCCAGCCGAAGAGGCCAAGGAGGAGCGAATGTGTGAGAGTAATGAGCGCCAAGAGGAAGCTGCCAGTCCTGCCAGCAAAACTGAGCCCGAAGAGAAGGAGGAGCAACTGGTGTGCGAGTATGTTATGGGGAGGGGCATGTAGGAGGGTGGGGATCACATGTGACTGGGCAGGGAAGGAGCTTGTGGGAGGGTGGGATCACATGTGGCTGAGCAGGGGAGGGGCTATAGGAGGGTGGGATCACATGTGGCTGAGCAGGGGAGGAGCCTGTGGGAGGGTGGGATCACATGTGACTGGGCAGGGGAGGAGCCTGTAGGAGGGTGGGGATCCTGCGTAGCTGCACAGGGGACATTGTTTAAATGCGCTCCATACTTTTTTACAAAGAAACTTCTGGTATCTAAAGATATTTCTACTATGTAATTATTTTTACTCATATTTTGCATTTATTCTATTTTTAGCCAAGTGAAGAAATCTACGCTGAATCCTAATGCTAAGGAGTTTAACCCTGCAAAGTCCCTCCTGGCTGTGGTGAGTAGCTGCACATTTATTCTAGAATTATTAATCTCCATAATGAATCTATGGAAGGACTGAGGTGTCGGGTCTCCAGTTTCTCTGGGTAGGAGCCTGTAGGGTTACATTGGATCCGTTGTCAGTGACGCCCGGGCAATGTCTCTATTAGCAGTATAGACCAGGAAGGGGGACCTGCCCTATGGCGGCCGAGCTCCTGTGGCTTCCTGAGGAGTCTGCTGTGATTTCTTTCCCTCCTTGATAACTTTACATATTTTGTTTTAGAATAAAGCGACGAGCACGCCAACATCTCCAGGTCCGAGAAACCATTCCTCCACCACCACCATCCCCATGCTGACAGCCGGCCAGAGTGGAGTCTACAGCCCGTACATCTCCTACCTCCCCCCGCTCCACATGAACCCGGCCGTACAGGTGAGGACACAGCTCCGTCATGTGTGGACAGGTTATTGATGATCCAAGAATTGTTAGAAATCTTTTCTCATGTTCTCCATTTCCAGGCTCCTCAGATGTATCCGTACCCAGTGTCTAACTCTGTGCCGGGGCAGCAGGGAAAATACAGAACAAAAGGTAAGTGGTGGCAGCCTGCTGGTCCACACCCTGGCGGCCCTGACCCAATCATATTCTGTCTCCTCCTCCTTTTTCAGCCTATGACACGATGTTTGTCTCTTTTCCCTCTCAGGTCCCCCCCAGCGCTCTGATCAGCCCAATTCGGCCACCCCCATCATGCAGGCGGCAGCAGCGGCCGGTCCCCCCCTCGTGGCTGCCACACCTTATCCCTCCTACATCTCCTATAGCCCCCAGCAGTTCCCAGGACAGCCAGCGATGATGCAGCCCATGGCTCACTATCCCTCACAGGTAGGTGTTGCGCAGGTGCCTGCGCGGGAGCGATGTGGTTGTTGTGTCTATCTTCAGCATTTATTAATATTCCATTTCTTTGGTTGCAGCCTGTGTTCGCCCAGATGCTGCAGGGTAACCCCCGCATGATCGCGTCCGGTAACCATCCCCAGGCTTTAGTTTCTTCTTCCAATCCCCAGTACCAGCCCACAGAGCAACCTACGCCCCAGACTCTATATGGTGAGTGTGTGAACCCCCAGATCCGGGCTCTGCTCCCTCCTGTCATGCATGAAGCCTGTGAATTAATCCCCATTGTCCTTTCAGCAACAGTCCACCAGTCGTACTCCCATCATGCACCTCAGCTGCACCCCCAGCCTGCCAGCACCCCCACACAGAGCCAGCAGCAGTCTCAGCACGCCAACCCTAGCCCTGTGCAGGTGAGTGTATACCGGTGCGTGGGACGAGAGGGTTCTTGGTCTATATGATCCTATTCATGACTGATCATTGTCATCTTGTCTCTAGCACCAGGCCGGACAACCTCCGCACCTAGGAAGCGGTCAGCCCCAGCAGAACCTGTACCACACGGCAGCCTTGACTGCAACACCCCCGTCCCTGACCCCTGGACCCACGGCACAGTCCCCACAGAGCAGCTACCAGCAGCAGGCGGTGTATGCCATTCATGCCCACCACCAGCAGCTGCAGCACAGCTACACAAACATGTCTCACGTGGCCCAGGTAATGTACTACCCCTGTCATGGCTGCCCGCCCTCCCCCTCCACCCTCCTGCAGAACTAAGTCTTCATCTCTTCATAGGCACATGTACAGACTGGAATAACTGGCGCACCCCCCCACCCCGGAGCCCCCCACCCACCACATTCTGGTGCCCCTCACCCCACACCCGTCATGCTCCTACACCCCTCACAGGCTCATGGTGGCCCCCCACAAGCGGCAGTTTCACAGACCGGTGTCTCCACACCTTCTCCATACACCTATATAACACACCCTCAAGGTAAGTGGTGCTGAGCACAGCCAGACGTGTCCTGGGGGTACTGTGTGCAGGTGGGGACCCCCCATAATAATCTGTATTTGTCTTTTCCAGTTCAATCTCATCCGTCCCAGCAGCTCCCATTTCATCCTCCCGGTAACTGAGCTTCATCCTGAGCTGTGATCCCAACCTCCACACAGTCCTAACCCTATAGCCATCGCCCCCGTCCACGGATCCGGGGCCCCACACACAGAGACTCCAGAAGCCACATATCTGAGGCCCCGGTGCAGCGTCATGGGGTCTGCACCCAGGTCCTGAGAGCGGGGACCCTGCAGCCGCACGGAGGTCGTCCCCTCATCGAAACCACAAGGAGAACGTTTTAGGTTTTTGTTTCTTAAAACTGCAGCAGAGAGGGGAGGCCCGGCCCTTCTCTCCCCTCCAGAGACTGGAAGAAAAATAAAAGCAAGATTTTATTTTTTATTTATAACTAAGAAGAAAAAACCCCCCCACGGGGCAGTTTCTTGCCGGTCCACTTTCATCTCCCACCCCCGCAGCCGCCTTCATCTCCCTTCCAACGCCCCCCTTACCCTGAACGGAGTGATGGACTACTTTTACTTTTTATTGAATAAAAATATTTAAAAAAAAATTTTGAAAAAAAACTTCCAAAAAAACTATAAAATACCAAAAACAAAAAAATAAAGTTTTAAACTAAATCTTTTGATATTGTGGATTGTTGAGGCTCCAATGATGTGTACGGCAGGGGCGAGTGACCGTAAGTAAATGTAATGGGGCCCCTGTGTCGGGGGGGGGGGGTAAATGCCGCCATATGGTGTCGTGTGCCCCCCACTAATGGCTTGTGCTCCCTTCTATAGCTTCTGCACAACTAAAACTCCCAGCAGCATGAATAGTGGTGCAGGGACTGAAGCATGCTGGGAGTTGTAGTTCCATAAGAAGGTTTGGTGTTACTACAATGTAAATGGGTTGGACATTACACTGAATTTGCACACAGCGTTATGGGGTCTGCTGCTTCTGTACACAATATCCTGTAGTCCTGCAGAGGAGCCGCACACGGGAAGCAGAAGGGATTTCACTGCTCTGCAAATGTTTGTAGATAACGGGGTCACGTGGCTTCAGGGTTCAGTCAGAATGGACCTTGTTTCTCAGTGTCCATGTCTTCTGTGGTCCTTGTGATGGATCCTGGGAGTCCTAATCCCTACACGTCATTGAATGTGGCTTCAGGTCCTGATCGGGGCACTGGGAGCTTACAGGCTTATCAGCGTGTGACCTATAGTGGGGCTGATGAACCTGAGGGGCTCCCAGACCTGGGCACCATTCCCTAGGACAGTGATGGCGAACCTATTAAGCACCGAGTGACAAAACTACCATGAAAACTTGCTTATTTATCGTAAAGTGCCATCATGGTCCTTTCTCTGCTGTGCTTAGGACACCAATACAGTAGAAAGGAGAAATGTAAGAATTGTGGGACATGAAACCGGAGCTGCAGTGACTTTACCGCTCTCTCCACACCTTCTCCATTCTCCTTTTAGTCTCAGGCGATCCTGGATTTGACGCTTTAAAAATGGCATTTAACTCTGCATGCCCTGGACTTCCTCAGACTGCAGGAGGAGGCCTTGAATCCTGTCTAGTGAACGGTTGAGGTTGATGGCCTGGGTGCCCACAGAGAGGGTTCAGGGTTCCACCTCTCGCACTTGTGCCATAGGATCGCCACCACTGCCCAAGGATTTATCCCAGAGCTCGTGTCAAGGAGAAGATGTTATCAGGATCCTCGGGCCGTGTTCACACGATCAGGTTGTCTGATGCAGCTTTTAATGATCTAGGCAGGTGCGGCTCATGTAGTAGAGGGGCTGCTCCTTGCTCCAATGTGGGGGACACGACCTCAGTGATCACATGATCAGGAGCCCCCGACCTTATAGGGTAGCAGCCCACAGCGTGGCCCTCCGCATCGTCCTATCCACAGGATCACAAGAATGAGGGCTCCGGTGGGATCTGTACATCAGTCTGACCCCTTGTCGCTCCATGACAGTAATGGAGCAGGCGGCCGCACATGACCCTACATTTCCCCGTACATCTCTATGGAGCCGGCGATTGATTAGATACGTTTTTCTTCTGCACATAAATTAATAGTTGTTACTTTTCTTGTGAGATTGGAAATCTGCATCAATGTGGATGTCATGTAGAATTCCCTCAGCCCATGGAAAATCCACACTAAAATGCAACACTAAATACAAACATCTGCATGAAAAACGCATGCACGCAGATACTGAGAATCAGTCGCTGTTCACACTGTAAGGAGGGGGTGTTGCTGCTGCCCACGCAGCCAATCAAATCCCTTCTTTGACAGAAATGTAATCTGCAGGCAGATATAAGCTGCATTGTGATTGGTTGCTGTGATAGCCCTGATGCGGGCCTGTGTCCTCCCTGCACACAATGTGACTGGACGTATGTCCAATGTTTTTTTGTTTTTATTTAAATTTTGAACGTGTTTCTGTCCATACGGATAAGATACTGAACGTGTGCAGGAGGCCGAATGTAACATTAGGGATGAATCTACAGCTGACGCCACCACCAAGATGGAGCCTGATGTAGCCCCGCCCCCGGCCGCCATGTTGCTTGTGGCGTGACACTTGACAAGTGAAGGATTTCCTCTTCCTGTCCGTCACTTCCGCTGTGTCCATGATGGCTGCGCGTGTGGTGCTGTCTGCCTGCAGGTCTGCCGGTAAGGAGCCGGGGGTGTGCGGGGACAGCAGTAGCAGCGGCGGAGCCGAGGGATGGGTGACCCGCAGCGGGTGTGACTGGTGGTGGGGGCGGGGGTGCGGGGCCCCTGGTGGTTAGTGAAGGTCATGTGACACTAGAGGTCACATGTGCAGAGCCCCCAGGAGAGCGGCACCGGGTTAACCCCTGCGGTGCTGAGTCTAGTGATAGAAGTGACCGGGGGTCCTGGAGGGTTATGGGAAATATCACTATTGATCCCCCATCAGTGGTGACCCCCAAAACTGCAGGACAAACTCCTCCCATTAATGTGCACAAGAACCCGCCCCATTAACATTCTGGGGTCACTGACAAAGGAAAATCCCTTCAAATCCTGGTCCCCAGTGGCCGCCATGAGGGGGCGTTGGGTCAGGTATAATGGGGGAACACTTGGGGTCCCCACAGATCAGAAGGTTTATAGCCCCTGACAGTAGGGGGCAGTATATCGGGTAGTAACGATTCTCCCTCTTCCTCCCGCAGTTCTCGGCCGTCTCCCACCACACAGTCTCCGCGCTGTGGTAAGTGATGTCACAGGGATCTATTCAGTGACTTGTCTTCTTGCTGTCAGTGAACGTGATGCAGCCAATACTCTAATACAATGTCCACAGCAGGAGCCCCCCCCCCCCCCCGGATCCACGACTTCCTACCTGCAAGACATCAATATGTCCTAAACCCCGTGGTCAGTAAGGGAGGAGCTTCCTGTCCATACACTCCCAGCACCTGCCCCTTCAGGAACATTCGGATGATTCCGTCATGGAATCCGGGAGGGCGAGGAGGAAAACTTACAGGAAGTTGTAAACAAATGTGTGGAATGGAGCGAAAGTAATAACCTCCGACTAAACCTGGCGAATCCAAGGAGATGTTCATGGACCTAGAGAGGAAAATACAGCCCCCGATCCTGGCGCTCAGAGGCGGAGCCATCGCCCCGGGTACAAGTATCTCCTCTAGGACGTACGCCCTCAGGAAGTCATTCAAGATCTGCTACTGAGCAGCTCACAGAGCATTGTGGGAGACGGCCTGAGCCCAGTCCGCAGCAGCTGAGGAGACGCAGCAGGTACAACAACGGAGCCGGAGAAGTGACCTGCTGCCGGACCTCAAGGTCTCAGAACTATGAGCTTGGCTGAGGGTGCAGGTACTAGACCTCATTCCAATGCTCAAGGGTCCTCCCCCCGGAGGCACGGGACCACCACACGTCAGGCTCATCACTGCAGTAATTACCTGTAGTAGCGAATCGGACAGAACATCAACTCTCTGGATTATCCCTTTAAGAACGGCCGTGACCTCACACACCTGTATCCAGTACCTTTACACTGTCACAGGCTCATCAGAAGACATCAAGCATCTGTCCTGCAGGACCACTACATACAGGGATGCAGCAAGCAGTGATCTTACAGAAGCGAAAGACAGACGAGACTCTGCTTGCTGTGAGGCTGATCCCTCATCACACAGAGTTTACGTCTGGTCCGCCTCTCACTTCTATAAAATCTATAAATTTCAATGAGGGACCAGATCAGCCTCACAGCAAGCAGAGATCTTATACAAAGTGTAACCATTGGTACGAGGCTCTTCTATGCAGCGATGACACCCGGGGAGTCAATGGGGCGGGGCTGTAATTATACAGGACACATACACAGCCAGGCACTCACCTCTAGAGGAATTTTCACTCAATAAATTCAAGAAAAAAAAATCCTTTATTGGTTTGACTTTCATTAATGACAACGTGGAATAAGAGTCGCACCCCCCCCCCCCCCTCCCTCAGGCCCCGGGGCTGAGAGATGCCGGACGTACAAAAAATAATCCAAATCTAGTGCTCCATGGGCTCCTCAGGCTTCTCCACCGGGTCCTCTGCAGGGGGCGCCACCTAGAAACAGGAAAATCAGCCGCTTATTAAGAGTAACTGCAGGTGACAGCGGGTGCCGGACACGGGAGACCACCCACCTTCCGCTGCGGCCGCTCCTCTAATCCTTCCAGGAACGGGGCCACCTCATCGTCATCATAGATGGTGAACTCCAGGTCTTTACCCACAATGCCGATGGAAACGTTCTGCAGACATACAACAGGGAGGGGTCTTACATGATGCCCCCAGAGCCCCTCCTCCTACAGTACAGGGGTCCTGGGGACTACAGCGGGACCACCACAGCCTCCGCCCCCTACAGTACAGAGATCCTAAGTATAACCACACAGAGACCCCCAAAGCCCCCATACAGTACACAGGTCCTAAGACCACCACAGCCCCCTTACAATAGAGAGGTCCTGAGATTACTACACAGAGACCCCCCCCCCAAAGCCCACCCTTACAGTAGAGAGGTCCTGAGATTTTTACACAGAGACGTCTACAGTACAGGGGTCCTGAGGACGACTACAGGTTGACCCTCACATCCCGCGCCCCCTACAGTACAGAGTTCCTAAGTATAACTACACAGAGACCCCCAAAGACCCCTTATAGTACAGAGGTCCAGATGATTACTACACGGAGACCCCCTCAGCACAGTCCTGTAAGAAGGAGACTACAGGGAGGCCATGGAGAGGGGCGAGAGCAGTAAATTAAAGGAGGGATGTTCTGCCCCAGAGATGAAGCATCCCGAACACTCAGAGTTTACAGCTGCCCCCTGTGGGGACTAGAGAACAATATCCAGGACAGAGGAAAGCAGTAACTTCCCCAAACTTCAGTGTCCCCCCTCCCGATGTCTTTGTATAAGTCAGATTCCGGGTGAGTGCAGCCAGAGGAGGAGGAGCCTGCGCTGCCCCCATTACCTTGGTGGTCAAGTCTTGTTCTGCAGGGAGAGTCTCTCTCAGGGCTCGGAGCCCGTGTTTCACCAGCTCGTTCAGATTACCTGTGGGGGGAGAAGCGCCCACATCAGTCAGGGGTCCTGTATATCCCATCACATGGTATGTACCCCACATCATACTACACGACACCCAAGCTCACCCTCCACCCTGACACCAGACCCTCATCGTAGTCACATCCCCATCATGCACTGAGGCACCATGGCTCATACTCACATTCACTGAACTCGGACATGTGTCTCTCCAGGTAAGTGCGCGCAGACTGTGACCGCGCTCCGATAGACATCGCTTTGCAGTCAAAGTAGTTTGCGGAGGGGCAGGTCTGGAATATGTGCGGCCCCATGTCCTGCCGGGAAAACAAGAGGAGATATCAGGCCGCTCATCTATATTATATATCCATCACTTCCCATCATGCAGCAGACACTGCACCCGGTGCCACTTACGTCATATCCTGCGATGAGGAGCCCCACCCCATAAGGCCTCCGCCCGTAGCGCTGGGTCGGAATTTGGGTTTCTGGACATTGTTTAGGAAAATGCAGAGTGAACAGATGATACATTACGGGAGAGGGATCTGCAATAGTCCTCAAGGGGACGTTTCGGGGTAGAGTATAAGGAATAACAGTGGGGGAGAGAGTACGGGGCCCCATCACCATCTCCGGATCTCACAGGTAATGAATGGAGGAGGAAGGTGCCGGCTCCACCTGCTGCTCCGGCCAATAGGGTGAATGGGGCCCCTGGTCTCCTGGTTGGTGATCGCCACGTTATTCTCTATGATGTGCATTGGAATTGTCCCACGAGGACAAGGTGGGAGACGCTACTACGTGCTGTAAGGATACTGCTCCCGATCAGAGAGACGAGGCGCGACACTGGCAGAGGGCGATCGAAGACGAAGCGCGAATCCAAACACTCCTGACGCATGAAGTTACTGCAAGAGACAGAGACTTCAGAACACAGAGCGACGAGGTGCCAGCTGTGCAACAGCAGCCCTTACGTCTCTAGTATAGAGCGTCACCACGTGACATAATAACTCACCACAAGAGGCGGGCGTCTGCCGTCAGACCAGCAATGGAGATGCCGACATGGTTGTCCACGTTCAGGATCTTCTTCTGATGTGCGGCCAGTTCAGACTGAGCTCTCTGTGCGGCAGATAGACAGTTAATCATCAGTACATGAGCCCCCTCTGTGCCCACCTGAGGACTGTGACAAGGGAGGGCACCACAGCCGACCCCAGTGACTAACCCCCACCCACCCTGCCCGTGCACTGACTGTACCTTTAAGGCCACGAGCACAGCGTGAGTGGTGGACTTGAGGCCCACGGTGGCGGAGCCCTGCTTCACTGCCTCCATGGCATACTCAATCTGATGGATCCGGCCCTAGGAGACAAGGGGTCATCACACTGCATCTCTCCATCCCCCCGGGACCCCCACGTGGTGACCCCAGGAGGCGTCTGAACAATAGTCAATGCCTTTCATGTTGCAGGGATCATAAGACGTCTCGTCTTTGTAAGGGGGGGGGGATTTCTATATATTGGGGAGGGAGGATCGGGGGCTGCACTTACCTGGGGGCTCCACACGGTCACATCGTTGTCATACTGGTTACGGAACTGCGGGAACCAAGACAAGTCTCATGATTAGTAGATGTGATGATAAAAGGACAAAACAAAGTATCAGACGCAAACAATGCACCCCAAATCTGGGGGGCTCTGGATACATTGTATCGCTGTGTATGTGGTGGTGGGGGGCTCTGGATACATTGTATCGCTGTGTATGTGGGGGGGGGGTGCCTGTATGACCTCTCTACAACACCTCGGCATGCTCCTGATGAGGACAGTATTGTGTGTGGCCTCCACGTGCCTGTATGACCTCCCTACAACACCTCAGCATGCTGCTGATGAGGCTCAGTATTGTGTATAACCTCCATGTGCCTGTATGACCTCCGTACAACACCTGAGCATGCTCTTGATGAGCGGAGTGTTGTGTGTGGCCTCCACGTGCCTGTATGACCTCCCTACAACACCTCAGCATGCTCCTGATGAGGCTCAGTATTGTGTGTGACGTCCCTGTTCCTGTATGACCTCCGTACAACACCTTAGCATGCTCTTGATGAGCGCAGTGTTGTGTGTGGCCTCCACGTGCCTGTTTGACCTCCCTACAAAGCCTCGGTATGCTCCTGATGAGGTTCTGTAGTGTGTGTGGCCTCCATGTGCCGGTATGACCTCCCTTCAACTCCTCAGCATGCTCCTGATGAGACTCAGTATTGTGTGTGGCCTCCACATGCCTGTATGACCTCTCTACAACACCTGGGCATTCTCCTGATGAGGCTCAGTATTGTGTGTGGCCTCCATGTGCCTGTATGACCTCCCTACTACAACATGGCATGCTCCTGATGAGGCTCAGTATTTTGTGTGGCCTCCACGTGCCTGTATGACCTCCCTACAACACCTCAGCATGCTCCTGATGAGGCTCAGG
>WNYA01003948.1:0-21541 GCA_019512145.1 Engystomops pustulosus | reverse complement strand
GAGAATGATGTCGTCGGCAGCCTGGTGGACCTGCACCCTGGCCGGATGATGTGATTCCGTAATGTGATATATACAGGGAGAGAATGATAGCGCCCGGCAGCCTGGTAGACCTGCACCCGGGCCGGATGATGTGATTCCGTACTGTGATATATACAGGGAGAGAATGATGGCTCCTGGCAGCCTGGTAGACCTACACCCAGGCTGGATGATGTGATTCAGTAATGTGATATATAGGCTGCACATCCATGATGTGCAGCCGACAAATCTGCGGCAACTGTGTGATGCCATCATGTCACTATGGAGCAAAATCTCTGAGGAGCTTCCAGCACCTTGTTGTATCTATGCCACGAAGAATTGAGGCAGTTCTGAAGGCAAAAGGGGGTCCAACCCGTTACTAGCATGGTGGACCTAATAAAGTGGCCGGTGAGTGTATATGCAGTATTATCGCTCCTGGTGCTGCGCTTAACTAGTTATCATAGTTCCGGTTCTTTGTCTATGTAGTATGCTTGGTTCTGTTGCTGTATCTATACAGTTAGCTTGGTTCTGGATCTATGTAGTAATTTTGATCTATGTAGTATTCTTGCTTCTGGTGCTGTATCTGAATAGTAATCCTAGTTCTGGTCCTGTATCTGTGTAGTCATCTTGGTTCTGGTATTACTCAGGTGTTCTGTTAAATTACTGTTTCTATGCACTAAGTGACAGATCATTGGGGAGGTCACAATCTCTCTGTGCAGCCCATCTGTAGCCACCGGTCACCATTCATAGGACCAACCGTAGTCACCGCTCACCATCTATAGCACCGCCCGTAGCCACCGCTCGCCATCTATAGCACCACCCGTAGCCACCGCTCGCCATCTATAGCACCACCCGTAGCCACCGCTCGCCATCTATAGCACCACCCGTCGCCACCGCTCGCCATCTATAGCACCACCCGTGAGAAATGATGGCGCCGTCAGCCTGGTAACCTGCACCTGGGCCGGATGAAATGTTATTCCGTAATGTGATTATAACCATGAGGAAGGATGTCTCCTGCAGCCTGGTAAGACTGCACCTTGCCCGGATTATTGTATTCGCTGGTAACTTAATCTATACAGGGAGGAATGATTCGCCCGCGCCTGGTAGGACCTGCACCCGGGCCGATGATTTGATTCATATGTGTATCTTACAGGGAGAGAATGATGGTCCTGGCAGCCTGGTAGACCCATCCCGCCCGATGTGTGATTCCGGAAGTTATATATACAAGGAGAGAAAAAGGGGGCCCGCAGCCTGGTAACCCTGCACCCCGGGCCTGATGATGTGATCAGTAATTATAGATTACAGGAGAGAATAATGATGGTGCCCGCGGCAGCCTGGTAGACGACCTGCCAAACGGCCGATGACTTGAATCACTACTTTATATATACAGAAAGATGATGGCGCAGCAATCCTGGTAACTGCCCCGGGCCGATGATGTGGATTCAGTAAATGTGATATATACGAGGAGAAATTATGGCTCCGGCACCTTGTCGACCTCACACCCTGGGCCCGGATGAGTGGATTCCGTAAGTGTATTATGCATATACATGGTAGATCAATGATGGCTCCTTTCCGCCTGTAACCTGAACCTGCCATGATGAGTATTCAGTACATGTGATCTATCTCAGAGAGAATGATGGCTCCGGCAACCTTTTAGACCTTGCACCCGGCGGATGAGTGATTCATTATGTTAGATCTAAACAGGGAGAGAATGATGCTCCTGCACCTAGTGGATCTGCACCTGGTCGATGATTTTTATTCGTAGGTGATATATACAGGAGAGAACATGATGGCTCCTTGCACCTGCTGTAGACCTGCAACCCGGGCCGATGATTGATTCATAATTGATAGGTATACAGTGAGTAGAATGAGGCTCCGCAGCCTGGTTAGACCTGCACCGGGGCCGGATGATGTTATTCAGTAAGTGAATCTAAAGCAAGATAGAATTTATTGCGCCGGGCGCGCCGGCACCTGTTCAGACCCTTCACCCTGGCCTTGATGATGTGATTTCAGTGATGTTATAATCTACAGGGAGAGCCTGCTGGCTCCTTGCATCCTTGTAGACCTCACCCAGCCCGTATGATGGTGATTCCTCATGTGATATTATAACAGGGTATAGAGAAAGTGCCCGGAGCCTTTTAGACCTGCACCCGGGGCGGATGCTGTGATTCAGTAATGGTATATATACAGGGAGAAATGATGCGCCATCACCGGTAGACCGCTCCCCGGCCGATGATTGATTCCGTACTGTTGATATATACAGGAGAGATGAGGCTCCTGGCAGCCTGTAGACCCTTCACCGGGCCGATATGTCTTCAGTAATGTGATATAGACAGGGAGATAATGAGGCTCCGGCAGCCTGGTGAAAACCTGCAAACCGGGCCGGATGAGTGGATTCATAATGTGATATAGACATGGATAGACTGAACAGGCGCCGCAGCCTGGTTAGGAACCTGCACCCGGGCGGCCGGATGATGTGATCCGTAATGTGATATTCCAGGAGAGAATGATGGCGCCGGCAGTCTGGTAGACCTGCACCCCGGGCGGATGATTATTCAGTAATGTGATATAACCTGCGAGAATTAAGCTCCTGCGCCTGGTAGAAGACCTGCACGCCGGGCCGGATGTTGTGTGATTCAGTACTGTGATATATACAGTAGAGAATAAGGCGCCGGGCATCCTGTAGACCTGGTCCACCCTGGCCGGATGAGGTGATTCCGGACTGCTGATATCTACAGTGCGAAAAAGGGGCCCGGCAGCCTGGTAGACCTGCACCCCTGTGCCGGATGATGTGATTCCGTAATGTGAGTATATCCAGGGAGAGAATATGGCTTGCCCGGCAGCCTGGTAACCTTCACCCTGGCCGATGATGTGATTCAGTAATTATATCTACAGGAGATAATTATGGCGCCGGCAGCCACTGGTGAGACCTGCACCCGGGCCGGATGATGTGATTCCCAATTGTTAGTATACAAGTGGAGAGAATGATGGCGGCCTCCCCACCTGGTAGACCTGCACCCGGGGCCGGATGAGGTGTTCCGTCTGTGATTATACCAGGGAAGAATTATGGCGCCCGGCAGCCTGTTAGACCCCTGCAACCCAGGCCGGATGATGTGATTCAGTAATTTGATATAATCAGGGAGGGAATGATGGCTTCCGGCAGCTGGTAGACCTTCGACCCAGCCCGATGATGTGATTCCGTATGGTTAATATACAGGGAGACAAAATGGGCCCGGCAGCCTGGTAACTGCAACCAGGCCGGATGATGTGATTCAGTAATTTGATATATACAGGAGAGAATTAGGGCGCCACAGCCTGTTAGACCTTCACCCGGTCCGATGATTTGATTCCGTAATGGGATATATACAGGGAGAGAATGATGGCTCCTGGCGCCTGGTAGAACCGGCACCCGGCCGTTGATGTGAATTCAGTAATTGTGAATATACAGGGAGAAGAATGAGGGCTCCTGGCATCCTGGGAGACCTCTACCCGGCCGATTATGTGATTCATTAACTGTGATATATACAGGGGAAAATGATGTCGCCGGCAGCCTGGTAGACCTGCCCCGGGCGGATATGTGATTCCTTATGGTGATATATAAAGGAGAGAATGATGGCGCCGTCAGTCCTTGGTAGACCTGCACCCCGGCGGATGATGTGATTCAGTAATGTGAGTATAGACAGGGAAGAATGAAGCTCCTGCAGCCCTGGTATAACCTGCACCCGGGCCGGATTTGTGTGATTCAGTATGTATATATACAGGGAGAGAATGAATGCGCCTGGCAGCCTGGTAACCTGCACCCGGCCGGATTATTTGATTTCCGGCATGTGATATATGACATTGAAGAAAAGGGGCCCGGCATCCTGGTAGACCGGCACCCGGTCCGATGATGTGATTCCGTACTGTGATATAACCTAGCAGGGAAGATTGATTGCTCCCATGCAGCCTGGTAGACCGGCACCCGGGCCGGATGATGTGATTCCGTATTGTGATATATCAGGGAGAATGATGGCGCCGGCAGCCCTGGTAGACCTGCAACCGGGCCGATGGATGTGTTCCCTATGTGTATATATAGGGAGAGAATGATGGCGCCCTCCACCTGGGATACTGCACCCGGCCGGAATATTTGATTCCGGTAATGTTGATAAGATACAGGGAGCAGGAATGATGGCGCCCGCAGCCTGGTAGACTTCACCCAGGCCGGATTATGTGATGCCATAATGTGATATATACAGGGAAAGATGATGGCGCAATCACACGCTGGTAACCGACCGGGTCTGGATGATGTGATGTCCTAAATGTGATATATACAGGGAGAGAATATTGGCTCCTGGCAGCCTGTTAGACCTGCACCCGGCCGGAGTTTGAATTCCCTAATGTTATATATCCAGGGAGATGAATGATGGCGGCCTCCGCTGGTAGACCTGCAACCCGGGTAGATGACGTTGATGCGTATGTGAATATATCA
This sequence comes from Engystomops pustulosus, assembly GCA_019512145.1. Lineage (NCBI taxonomy): Eukaryota > Metazoa > Chordata > Amphibia > Anura > Leptodactylidae > Engystomops > Engystomops pustulosus. The sequence continues at coordinate 17,058 of WNYA01003948.1, read as the reverse complement.
GGGAGAGACTGATTCTCCTGGCAGCTTGTAGACCTGCCCTCGGGCCGGATGATGTGATCAGTATGTGATATATACAGGGAGAGAATGATCAGGCGCCGGCACCTTGTAGACCTCACCCGGCCTGATGAATGTGATTCCCTAATGTGATATATAACAGGGAGAGAATGATGGTGGCCTCCAGCCTGGTAGACCGCACCAGGGCCGGATGATGTATTCCGTAATGTGATATATACAGGGAGAAGAATATTGCGCCCGCACCCTGTAGAACCTGCACCCAGGCCCGGATGATGTGATTCGTAATGTGATAGATACGGGAAAGAATGTTCGCAAGGCACTGGTAACCCACTCAGTGCTGGATGATGTGATTCCCTAATGTTGTATATAACATGGAGAGAAGATGTCTCCTGGCAGCCTGGTAGACCTGCACCCGGGTCTTATGACGTGATTCCGTAATGTGATATATACAGGGAGAGAATGATGGCTTCCTGGCATGCTTGGTAGACCTGCACTCGGGCCGGATATGTAATTCAGTAATGTGGATTGTCCGAGGAGAAAGATGGGGCCCGTAAGCTGTAGACCTGCACACCGGGCCTGACAAACTGACCATGTTATTAACCGTAATGGTATAAATACAAACATAGTGTAATAAAATCAACTGTTGTCCTGCAATCCGTAGACCTGCCCCGGCCGATGATGTGATTCCGTAAGGTGATATATACAGGGAGAGATGATGGCGCCCGGCAGCCTGGTAGACCTGCACCCGGGCGGAGATTGATTCCGTAATTTGATATTTACAGGGAAGAATGTGGCTCCGGCAGCCCTGGTAGACCTGCACGCCCAGGCCGGATGATTTGATTCGAATGTGATATATACAGACAGGAGAGAATGATGGCTCCTGGCAGCCTGTAGACCCACCAGGCCATGATGAGTGATTCCTGTAATGTGATATATACAGGGAGAGTAATGATGGGCCCGGCAGCCTGGTAGACCTGCACACGGGCCGGATGAGTGATTCTAATGTGATAAACATACAGGGAAGAACTGAACGGCGCCGCAGCCTGGAAGGAACCTGCACCCGGTGGCCGGATGATGTGATTCAGTAATGTGCATATACAGGAGAGAATGATGGCTTGGCAGCCTGGTAGACCTGCACCCCGGGCCGGATGATGTGATTCAGTAATGTGATATACAGGGAGAGAATGATGGCTCCTGCAGCCTGGTAGACCTGCACGGGCCGGATGAGTGATTCATGTAATGTGATTATGTACAGGGAGAGATGAGAAGGCCCTGGCAGCCTGGTAGACCTGCACCCGGGCGGATGATGTGATTCAGTACGTGAGTATATACAGGGAGAGAATGAATGGCCTGGCAGCTGGTAGACCGCACCCGGGCCGGATGATGTGATTCAGTAATGTGATCTATCAGGAGAGAATGATTGCGCCGGCAGCTGGTAGACCTGCACCCGGGCCGGATGATGTGATTCCTAATGTGTTATATTACAGGGAGAGAATGATGGCGCCGGCAGCCTGGTAGACTGCACCCGGGCCGGATGAGGGATTCAGATGTGATATTACAGGGAGAATAATGGTCTCCGGCAGCCTGGTAGACCTGCACCCCAGGCCGGATGGTGTGATTCAGTAATGTGATATATACAGGGGGAGAATGATGGCGCCTGCAGCCTGGTAGACCTGCACCCGGCCGATGATGTGATTCCGTAATGTGTATATACAGGGAGCGAAAATGGGCCCGGCAGCCTGGTAGACCTGCACCCGGCCGGATGATGTGATTCCGATAATGTGATATATACAGGGAGGAATGAATTGGCGCCCGGCAGCCTGTGACCTGCACCCGGCCGGATGATTTGATTCAGTAATGTGATATATACAGGGAGAGAATGATGGCGCCGGCAGCCTGGTAGACTGCACCGGCCGGATGATGTGATTCAGTAATGGTATATACAGGGAGAGAAGGACACCTGTGGCGGCCTCCGCTGTAGGACCGCACCCGGCCGAGATGAGTGATTCAGTAACTGTGATTATACAGGAGGAATGATGGCGCCCGGCAGCCTGGTAGACCTGCCCCGGCCGGATGATGTGTTCAATAAGGTGATATATACAAGGGGAGAGAATGCTGGCGCCGCAGCCTGGTAGACCTGCACGGGCGGATGATGTGATTCAGTAATGTGATAGAAACAGGGAGAGAATGATGGCTCCTGGAGCATGGTAGACCTGACCGGGCCGGATGTGTGATTCAGTATGTGATTATATAAGGGAGAGAATGATGGCGCCTCAGCCTGGTAGACCTGCACCCGGGTAGGATGATGATTTCGTAATGTGATATATACAGGGAGAGAATGAGGGCCAGGCAGTCCTGGTAGACCTGCACGGGCCGGATGATTGTGATTCAGTAATGTGATATATACAGGGAGAGAATGATGGCCGGACAGCCTGGTAGACCTAGCCCCGGGCCGGATGATGTGATTCCGTAGGATTATATACAGGGAGAGATGATGGTCCGGCGCCTGGTAGACCTGCACCCGGGCCGGATGATTGATTCGTAATGTGATCTATACAGGGAGAGAATGATGGCGCCCGTCAAGCCTGGTAGACCTGCACCGGCCGGATGATGTGATTCGTAATGGATATATACAGGGAGAGAATGATGCGCCGGCAGCCTGGTAGACCTGCACCCGGGCCGGATATGTGATTCCTAATGTATAGATACAGGGAGAAATGATGGCGCTCACAGCCTGGTAGACCTGCACCCGGCTGGATGATGTGATTCACTAAATGTGATATATACAGGGAGGAATGATGGGGCCCGGGCAGCCGGTAGACCTGCACCCGGCCGATGATGTTGATTCCGTAATGTTATATACAGGGAGAGAATGATGGCGCCAGCCTGGTAGACCTGCACCGGCCGGTGATGGATTCGTAATGTGATATATACAGGGAGAGAATGATGCTACCTGGCAGCCTGTAGACCTGCACCCGGGCCGGATGACGTGATTCAGTAAGTGATATATTACAGGGAGAGAATGAGGGCCCTGGCAGTTGGTAGACCTGCACCGGGCCTGATGATGTGATTCACTAAGTGAGTATACAGGGAGAGAATGAGGTGGCCCGGCAGCCTGGTAGACCTGCACCGGCCGGATGATGTGATTCCGTAATGTGATATATACAGGGAGAGAATGATTGCTCTGGCACCTGGTAGACCTGCACCGGCCGGATGATGTGATTCGTAATGTGAATATATAGGGAGAATGATGGGCCGGCAGCCTGGTAGACCTGCACCCGGTGGATGATGTGATTCCTAATGTGATATTAACAGGGAGAGAATGATGGCTCGGCAGGGCCTGGTAGACCTGCACAGGCCGGATGATGTGATTCCGTAATGTGATATATACAGGGAGAGAATGATGGCTTCCTGGCAGCTGGTAGACCTGCACCCGGGCTGGATGATGTGATTCGTAATGTGATATGTACAGGGAGAGAAGATGGCCTCCTGGCAGCCTGGTAGACTGCCCCACAGGCCCGGATGATGTGATTCAGTAATGTGATATATACAGGGAGAGAATGATGGCGCCCGGCAGCCTGGTAGACCTGCACCCGGGCCGGATGATGTGATTCAGTAATGTGATTATACAGGGAGAGAATGATGGCGCCCGGCAGCCTGGTAGACCTGCACCCGGGCCGGATGATGTGATTCAGTAATGTGATATATACAGGGAGAGAATGATGGGCCCGGCGCCGGTAGACCTGCACCCGGGCCCGGATGATGTGATTCAGTAATGTGTATATACAGGGGAGAATGATGGTCCTGGCCAGCCTGGTGACACTCACCGGCCGGATGAGTGATCCGTAATGTGATATATACAGGGAGAGGATGGCTCCTGGCAGCCTGGTAGACCTGCACCCGCCGGATGATGTGATTCGTAATGTGATATATACAGGGAGAGAATGATGGCGCCGGCAGCCTGGTAGACCTGCACCCGGGCCGGATGATGTGATTCAGTAATGTGATATATACAGGGAGAGAATGATGGCGGCCTCCAGCCTGGTAGACCTGCACCCGGGCCGGATGATGTGATTCCGTAATGTGATATATACAGGGAGAGATGAGGGCTCCTGGCAGGCCTGGTAGACCTGCACCCGGGCCGGATGATGTGATTCAGTATATGTGAATATACAGGGGAGAATGATGGCTCCTGGCGCTGGTAGACCTGCACCGGCGGATGATGTGATTCCGTAATGTGATATATACAGGAGAGAATGATGGCGCCGGCAGCCTGGTAGACTGCACCCGGGCCGGATAATGCGATTCCGTAATGTGAATATAACAGGAGAGAAAAGGGCTCCTGGCCAGCCGGTAGACCTGCACCCGGGCCGGATGATGTGATTCCGTAATGTGATTATACAGGGAGAGAATGATGCGCTCGCAGCCTGGTAGACCTGACCGGGCCCGGATGTTGATGATTCCGTAATGTGATATATACAGGTAGAGAATGATGGTTTCCTGGCGCAACTGGGTAACCTGCACCCGGCCGGATGATGTGTTCCGTAATGTGATATATACGGGGAGAATGATGGCCGGCAGCCTAGTAGCTGCACCGGGCGGTGATGTGATTCCGTAATGTGATATTACAGGGAGAGATGATGGGCTGGCAGCCTGGTAGACCTGCACCCGGCCGGATGATGTGATTCCGTAATGTGATTATACAGGGAGAGAAGATGGCCGGCAGCCCGGTAGACCTGCACCGGGCCGGATGATGTGATCGTAATGTGATATATACAAGGAGAGATGATGGCCGGCAGCCTGGGAGACCTGCACCAGGCCGGATGATGTGATTTCCAGTAAGTGATACTATACAGGGAGAGAATAGGCGCCCGCAGCACTCGGTAGACTGCACCCGGCGGATGATGTGATTCCGTAATGTGATATATACAGGGAGAGAAGATGGCTCCGGCAGCCTGGTAACCTGCACCGGGCCGGTGATGTGATTCAGTAATGTGATATATACAGGGAGAGAATGATGGGCCCGGCAGCCTGGTAGACCTGCACCCGGGCGGATGATGTGATTCTAATTGTGATATATACAGGGAGAATGATGCGCCTGGCAGCTGGTGACCTGCAAGGGCCGGTGAGGGACTAATGTGATATTACAGGGAGATATGCGGCGGCAGCCTGGTAGACTGCACCCGGCCGGATGATGTGATTCAGTAATGTGATATATACAGGGAGAGAATGATGGCGCCGGCAGCCTGGTAGACCTGCACCCGGCCGGATGATGTGATTCCGTAATGTGATATATACAGGGAGAGAATGATGCGGCCCGGCAGCCTGGTAGACCTGCACCCAGGCCGGATGATGTGATTCCGTAATGTGATATATACAGGGAGAGAAAGGCGGTCCTGGCAGCTGGTAGACCTGCACCCAGTGCGGATGATGTGATTCCGTATAATGTGATATATACAGGGAGAGAATGATGGCGCCGGCAGCCTGGTAGACCTGCAACCGGGCCGGATGATGTGCTTCAGTACGTGTGATATACAGGGAGAGAATGATGGGCCCGGCAGCCTGGTAGACCTGCACCCGGGCCGGATGATGTTGATTCACTAATGTGATATACAGGAGAGAATGATGGGCCTCAGCCTGGTAGACCTGCACCCGGCCGGATGATGATTCCGTAATGTGATATATACAGGAGAGATGATGGCGCCCGGCAGCCTGGTAGACCTGCACCCGGCCGGATGATGTGATCAGTAATGTATATATACAGGGAGAGAATGATGGCCTCTGGCACCGCCTGGTAGACCTGCACCCGGGCCGGCTGATGTGTTCAGTAATGTGATATAAACAGGAGAGAATGATGGCGCCCGGCAGCCGGTAGACCCTGCACCCGGGCCGGATGATGTGATAGTAATGTGATATTATACAGGGAGAGAAGATGTGGCCGGCAGCCTGTAGACCTGCACCCCGGGCCGGATGATGTGATTCCGTAATGTGATTATTATACAGGGAGAAATGATGGCCCGCAGCCTGGTAGACCTGCACCCGCGGATGATGTGATTCAGTATGTGATATACAGGGAGAGATGATGGTACTGCAGCCTGGTAGACCATGTCACCCACGGCCGGATGATGTGATTCGTAATGTGATATATACAGGGAGAGAATGATGGCGCCCGGAGCCTGGTAGACCTGACCCGGGCCGGATGATGTGATTCCGTAATGTGATAATCAGGGAGAGAATGTGGCGCCTGGCAGCCTGTAGACCTGCACCCCTCCGGCCGGATGATGTGTTCCGTAATGTGATATATACGGGAGAGAATGAGGCGCCCGCAGCCTGGTAGACCTGCACCCGGGCCGATGATGTGATTCGTAAGTGATATAAAGGAGAGAATGATGGCGCCCGGCAGCCTGGTAGACTGCACCCGGGCCGATGATGTGATTCGTAATGTGATATATACAGGGAGAGAATGATGGGCCCGGCAGCCTGGTAGAACCTGCACCCGGTCCGGATGATTGTGATTCCGTAATGTGATATATACAGGGAGAGAAAATGAGCGCCCGGCAGCCTGGTAGACTGCACCCGGGCCGGATGATGTGATTCGTAATTGATATATACAGGAGAGAAGATGGCCGGCCAGCCTGGTAGACTGCACCCGGGCCGGATGATGTGATCCCTAATGTGAAGATATACAGGGAGAGAATGATGGCGTCCGAGGCCGGTAGACCTGCAACACGGCCGGAATGTGGATTCAGTAATTGATATATACAGGAGAGAATGATGGCGCCCGGCAGCCTGGTAGACCTGACCCGGCCGGATGATGTGATTCAGTAATTGATTATACAGGGAGAGAATGATGGCCCTGGCAGCCTGGTAGACCTGCACCCGCCCGGATGATGTGATTCCTTAAGTGATATATAAGGGAGAGAATGATGGCTCCTGGCAGCCGGTAGACCTGCACCCGGGCCGATGATGTGATTCCGTAATGTATAATACAGGAGAGATGATGGGCCTCAGCCGGTAGACCTGCACCCGGGCCGGATGATGTGATTCGTAATGTGATATATCAGGGAGAGAATGATGGCGCCTCTTCAGCCTGGATAGACCTGCACCGGGCCGGATGATGTGATTCGTAATGGATATAACAGGAGAGATATGATGGGCCGGCACGCCTGGGAGCACCTGCACCCGGCGGATGATGTATTCCGTTAATGTGATATATACAGGAAGAGAATGATGGCGCCCGGCAGCCTGGTAGACCTGCACCCGTGCCGGATGATGTGATTCCGTAATTGTGATATATACGGAGAGAGAAGATGGTGCCTGGCAGCCTGGTAGACATGCACCCGGCCGGATGTGTGATGCCAATGTGATATCACAGGAGAGAATAAAGAGGCGCCCGGCAGCCTGGTAGACCTGCAACCCGGGCCGCATGATGTGATTCGTAATGTGATATATACAGGGAGAGAATGATGGTCCTGGCAGCCTGGTAGACCGCACCGGGCCGGATGATGTGATTCTAAGTGATATATACAGGGAGAGAATATGGCCGCCGGCAGCCCGGTAGACCTGCACCGGGCCGGATGTGTGATTCCGTAATGTGATATATTACAGGGAGAGAATGAGGGCTCCTGGCAGCCTGTAGACCTGCACCGGGCGGATGATGTGATTCCGTAATGGATATAACAGGGAGAGAATGATGGCCCGGTCAGCCTGGTAGACCTGCACCCGGGCTGGATGATGTGATTCGTAATGTGATATATACAGGAGAGAATTGATGGCGCGGCAGCCTGGTAGACCTGGCACCCGGGCCGGATGATGTGATTCCGTAATGTGATATATACAGGAGGAGAATGATGGCTCCTGTCAGCCTGGTAGACCTGCACCGGGCCGGATGTGTGATTCGTAATGTGATATATACAGGGAGAGAATGATGGCTTCCTGGCAGCCTGGTAGACCTGCACCCGGGGATGTGTGATTCCGTAATGTGAATACAGGGAGAGAATGATGCTCCGCAGCCTGTCGGATCTGCACCGGGCGGATGATGTGATTCAGTAATGTGAATATACAGGGAGAGAATGATGGCTGCCGGCGCCTGGTAGACCTGCCCGGGCCGGATGATGTGATTCGTAATGTGATATATCAGGGAGAGAATGATGGCTCCTGGCAGCCTGGTAGACCTGCACCCGGGCCGGATGATGTGATTCCGTAATGTGATATATACAGGGAGAGAAGATGGCTCCTGGCAGCCTGGTAGGACCTGCACCCGGGCCGGATGATTGATTCTTAATGTGATATACAGGGAGAGAATGATGGCTCTGGCAGCCTGTGGATCTGCACCTGGGCGGATGATGTGATTCGTAATGTGATATATACAGGGAGAGAATGATGGCTCCTGGCAGCCTGGTAGACCTGCACCCGGGCCGGATGATGTGATTCGTAATGTGATATATACAGGGAGAGAATGATGGCTCCTGGCAGCCTGGTAGATCGCACCGGCGGATGATGTGATTCGTATGTGATAATACGGGAGCAGAATGATGGTCCGGCAGCCTGGTAGACCTGCACCGGGCCGATTGATGTGATTCAGTAATGTGATATATACAGGGAGAGAATGATGGCTCTGGCAGCCTGGAGACCTGCACCGGGTCCGGATGATGATTCCGTAATGTGATATATACAGGAGAGAATGATGGCTCCTGGCAGCTGGTAGACCTGCACCCGGGCCGGATGTGTGATCATTAATGTGTATAGTACAGGGAGAGAATGATGGCTCCTGGCAGCCTAGTGGATCTGCACCTGGGTCGGATGATGTGATTCAGTAATGTGATATTACAGGAGAGAATGAGGAGGCCTGAGCTGGTAGACCATCACCGGGCCGGATGATGTTATTCGTAATGTGATATATAAGGGAGAGAATGATGGTGCGGCAGCCTGGTAGACCTGAACCCGGGCCGATGATGTGATTCAGTAATGTTAGATACAGGGAGAGAATGATGGCTGGCAGCTGGTAGACCTGCACCCGGGCCGGATGATGTGATTCAGTAATGTGATATATACAGGGGAGAATGATGGCGCCGGCAGCCTGGTAGACCTGCACCCGGGCCGGATGATGTGATTCCCTAATGTGATATATACAGGGGATGATGGCGGCCTGGCAGCCTGGTAGACTGCACTGGGTCGGATGATGTGATTCAGTAATGTGATATATACAGGGAGAGAATGATGGTGCCCGGCAGCCTGGTAGACCTGCACCCGGGCCGGATGATGTGATTCCCTAATGTGATATATACAGGGAGAGAATGATGGCTCCTGGCAGCCTGGTAGACCTGCACCCGGGCCGGATGATGTGATTCGTATTGTATATACAGGAGAGATGATGGCTCCTGGCAGCCGGTAGACCTGCACCCGGGCGGATTGAGTGATTCTAATGTGAAATATACAGGGAGAGATGATGGCTCCGGCAGCCTGGTAGACCTGCAACACGGGCCGGATGATGTGATACGTAATGTGATATATACAGGAGGAGAATGATGCTCTGGCAGCCTGGAGACCTGCACCGGGCGGATGATGTGATTAGTAATGTGTATACAGGAGAGAATGAGGCTCCTGAGCAGCCGGTAGACATGCACCCGGGCTGGTTCTTGAACATAAGAATTGAGGTCACTGGAATCAAATGGCCTCCACAGGTCACCAGATCTCAATCCAATAGAGATCTTTGGGATGTGGGGAACGGGAGATTCGCATCTGGATGTGTAGCAGACAAATCTGGCGGCAATGTGTGATGCTCATCACTATGGAGCAAACTCTCTGAGGAGCCAGCACTTGTTGTATTATGCCACGGAGAATTGAGGCAGTTCTGAAGGCAAAAGGGGGTCCAACCCGTTACTAGCATGGTGTACCTTATAAAGTGGCCGGGGAGTGTACACGACCATATAGAAACATGTACACGACATATGAAAAATAATACAAGGCATATAGAAAATGTAACGGCCATATAGAAACTGTACACGGCCCTATAGAAAATGTACACGGCCATATAGAAACATGAACACGGCCATATAGACACTATGAAAACACGGCCATATAGAAACAGAACACGGCCATATAGAAACATGTAAACACGGCCATAGAAAACTGTACACGCCATATAGAAACATGTACCCGGCCATATAGAAACATGTACACGGCCATATAGAAAAATGTACACGGCCATATAGAAAGAACATTAGAAACATGTACACGACCATATAGAAACATGTACACCCATATAGAAACATGTACACGGCCAATAGAAACATGTACGACCATATAGAAACATGTACACGACCATATAGAAACATGTACCCGGCCATATAGAACATTACACGGCCATAATAGAACATATACACGGCCATAGAGAACATGTACACGACCATATAGAAACAGTAACGGCCATATAGAAACATGTACAAGCCTATAGAATGAACACGGCCATATAGAAAACTGAACACGGCCATATAGAAACATGTAAACGGCCATTAGAAACATGAACACGGCCATATAGAAACATGTACACGGCAATATAGAACATGAACACGGCATATAGAAATGAACACGCATATAGAAAAAGTACACGGCCCATATAGAAAACATGTAACGGCCATATAGAAACATGAAACGGCCAATAGAAACATGACACGGCCATAATAGGAAAACTGACACACGGCCAATATAGAAACATGAAACGGCCATATAGAAACATGAACACGGCCATATAGAAACATGGAAACGGCCATATAGGAAACATGACACGGCCATTAGAAAACATGTACACGGCCATATAGAAACATGTACACGGCCATATAGAAACATGTACACGACCATATAGAAAACATGTACACGGCCATATAGAAACATGTACACGGCCATATAGAAAACATGTACACGGCCATATAGAAACATGACACGGCCATATAGAAACATGAACACGGCCATATAGAAACATGAACACGGCCATATAGAAACATGTACACGGCCATATAGAAACACACAGGCCTAGCAACATGTACACGGCCCATATAGAAAACATGTAACGGCCATATAGAAACATGTACACGGCCATATAGAAACATGTACACGACCATTAGACATAAAGGCAATAGAAACATGTACACGGCCATATAGAAACATGTACACGGCCATATAGAAACATGTACACGGCCATATAGAAACATGTACACGGCCATATAGAAACATGTACACGGCCATATAGAAACATGTACACGACCATATAGAAACATGTACACGGCCATATAGAAAACATTACACGGCCATAAGAAAATGTACGGCCTATATGTAAACAGAACACGGCCATATAGAAAACATTACACGCCCTATAGAACATGAACACGGCATATAGAAAAAAAAACGAAACATGTACCACGGCCATATAGAAAACTGAACGGCCATTAGAAACATGTACACGGCCATATAGAAACATGTACACGACCATATAGAAACATATACACGACCCATATAGAAACATGTACACGACCATATAGAAACATGTACACGACCATATAGAAACATGTACACGACCATATAGAAACATATACACGGCCATATAGAAACATATACATTGATTTCCATGCTCTATGTAGTTACACCACGTATAGTGATGTGTGAAAGACGATGGGGAGGATCCCACCGGGGAGATGATCGGGAGGAGCAGCAGTTGTTCGTTTTTACGTGTCGCTGCGAGTTCTGGTTCAGAGTCCTTAGAGGTGGAAATAATAACATCGGGTCTAGAAATCCCAGAATGTCATATAGAAAGCAGAGACATATCTATACAATCAGACATTTATTTTGACAAGGGACAAGGCGTTTCGGGGATGTATCACCCCCTTCATCAGGTCCAATAAATAGTTCTGTAACAATCCATACATAGAGTGAATGATGACACTGAATACAATGCTGCCTGTAGTGACGTATATATAATATAATATGTAATTAGGGAGACAAAGGATCATTATAAACAGAGAAATAGAATCCCATTAAGTAAAATGGATAAAAAGACAATGGAAAGTACAAATTCATATAAAAAGTCCATAAATACATAAAATTGTAATCAGATATTAAGTCCATAAATCCATTTTCACCCCATCAACAACAAGCCCAAAAAAAGGAACGGTCCGTGGAAAGAGAGGAAGAGGAGGAGCACACCAAAAAAAGAACCACGAAACAACCAATGGCCACAATCAATGAAATGATCTTAATAACTGTATACATTGGAATGTCAAAACGTAGAGGACCCAGGAGAAGGCGACCCAACTAACAGACTCATTCACATACATCTCAAGCCCCAACTCCCAGCCGTGGTCCGTTCATGGACACAATGGGGGTCATTTACTAAGGGCCCAAACCGCGGTTTTCCGTCGGGTTACCCGAATATTACCGATTAGCGCCGTTTTACCCTGAGTTGCCCCAGGTTTTTGGCCCACGCGATCGGATTGTGGCACATGGGCGCCAGCATGCATGCGATGGAAATTGGGGGGCGTAGCCATAAGAAAACCCGACGGATTCTTAAAAACCGCCGTATTTTAAAAAAAAGTGTCACTTGACACGCACTTACCTGCACCCAGGATAGGATAGTGAACTCCAGGAACTCCGACGGACTTCAGCGCAGCAGCGACACCTGGTGGACATCAGTCGGAGAACGCGCAGCTGGATCGCGAATGGACCGGGTAAGTAAATCTGCCCCATTTTCTGCTTTGGTAGCTTCAGCATTAAATAATAAATCGTTACAGGAATGGTTATAAAAGCGGCAGATAACGGTGGTGCAGAGGATTATACCCAAGAATCCCTCACGATCCTCTCAGACACTGACTACTACACACGACTCGAGACCGATCCATAAAAGGAACACATGAGACTACTTACCTCCATGCCTAGAGAAGCACAATCCATCGGAGTGCTAAACAAAAGAGAACTACAACGTATTCTCCCCAAAAAATCCTCCTACAGCAATGTTTGACTATCTCCCGAATATTCATCCCACACATCCACCGGGCCGACCTATAATCTCAGGGATTCACTTCCAACTTATCCGAATATGTGGACATACTTCTGCAGGACCGGCAACTTCCTACAAACCTTAAAGACTCCACTCAATTGATTTTCAACTCCTAACCATGGACGGCGTTATGCTCCCGAGGCCAGTCTACCATGGGGCCCCAACATGCCCAACACACAGGCAGAATTCATCCTGCAAAGCTTTATCCTGGACCACAATGCTTTTTGTTTTCAATCATCTACACCAGGAAAGGTACAGCGATGGGGACCACATTCGCCCCCAGTTACGCCAACCTCTTTATGGGAGAGTTTGAAAATGCCTTCATCACAGGAAACACAACTTCCAATAACAGCATCAAGATCTTCGAGCGTTATATCGACAACCAAACATGAAGCACAGCAATTCCTTAAGAACATCAATGAGAACCCATGGGGTATCACTTTGACACTCAATATTTCCCCTACGAGCATAGAATACCTGGACCTTCTGATATCTGTGGACCAGATCAGGACGAAACTAAACACTCAAACGTTCTTCAAGACCGTAGATGTCGATAGTTTTTTGGATTTTTCGAGCTCGCATTATAGGAGATGGCTCACTAACGTTCAGTACAGCCAGTACAAAAGGATTAGAAAAAATTGTACTGACACAACCACAACCACACAAACGCCCTCTCTGCCTCCGACCAGCTCTAAAGTCCTCCATACCGAACACTGGGCACAACCCATTCCACAGACCATAGAACGGTGAGATCCATCCTAGTAAAACACTGGACCATATTACACAAAAGTCCCAAAACTCACCTTCAGAAGAGCCCCAACCTCTAGACACTATTGGCACCAACTAAAATGCGTGTTCTAAAGGATGATAAGATCTTCATCCGCGCTCGGCACCACCATGTTCCCTACCCTCGAGGGCGCTTACAGGTGCAATAGTGCAAGACGTGCGACTCCATCCAACACAGATCCCGCACATTCACTTCATATTCCACATACAATCCTGCACCTCAGACTAGGTGTTTACCTGTTGGACGGACATCCCAACCGTTTAGGGTACGTGTCAACACTCGTCGCAGCAAGACCAAGGATGGGTTCATGCAACACAGTGGGGCAGATTTATCAAGTGTCTGAAAGTCAGAATATTTCTAGTTGCCCATGGCAACCAATTACAGCTCCCCTTTAAAGTATTCATAAGCACTGCTAAAATGAAAGCTGAGCTGTGATTGGTTGTCATGGGCAACTAGAAATATTCTGACTTTCAGACAGCTTGATAAATCTGCCCCAATGTCTCTAGACATTTTAAAAAACCTCACCAAAGTGATTTCAGTAAGGCCAAGATTCTCCCAATAGAACAATTTCCCCGTACCCTCCCGGACAGATTAGGACAACTAATCAGAAGGGAAAACTTTGGATTTTTAAAATTAAACACATTGGGGCAGATTTACTTACCCGGCCCATTCGCGATCCAGCGGCGCATTCTCTGCGGTGGATTCTGGTCTTCCGGCGATTCACTAAGGCAGTTCCTCCAATGTCCACCAGGTGTCGCTGCTGCGCTGTAAAAGCATCGGAACGCACTGGAGTACACCGAGCTGGGCTGAGTGAAGGTAAGCGCGTGCCGAGCGACACTTTGTTTTTTTTTAAATGCGGCGGTTTTTCCGAATCCGCTGGGTTTTTGTTCGGCCACGCCCCCCGATTTCCATCGCCGATGCGCCACAATCCGATCGCGTGCGCCAAAAACCCGGGGCAATACAGGGAAAAATCATCGCAAATCGGAAATATTCGGGTAACACGTCGGGAAAAACGCGAATCCGGCCCTTAGTAAATGACCCCCATTATGTCCGCAACCTCCCCCACCGGGGCCTAGACTTTTCCTGGGGCCTAGAGGCAGCTGGGACCCAGAATACCGGAGTGGCTGGCAGTTGCGGCCTAGGGCGCTGATGTCACGGTGCTTGGTATGGGGATGTCCTCCAGCCTGGCAGCTCTCCAGCAGGTGGTGTGTGCAAGAAATATGGAGGGAGAGGCTGATGTACTGGTTCTACCTGGGGCAACCACTGAGAGTCTGTAAGATATGTCCCTGGGTAATGGATGGGGAGCCGGTGGTGTTACTGCCATATCCAGGGGACAGACTGAGGCAACACTGCAAAAATAACTCATGGTTCTTTATTAGAATAACTGCAGGCAACAGGCCAAACGATCTCAGTACAGATTCCGGATTACAGGATGATTCCGGATTACTGGAGTGGTCATGGAGAGTGATCCTCAGGAGAATATTCACCAGCCTGGTAGTAGGTGCAGGCTGGGATGGGGCTGTGTCCAGTACTGGAAGCTGCAGCTTTATACTGGGTGTTCTGTATGCTCGGAGGGTTGATGTGCTCTCTAGGAGAGCTGGATTCCAAGAGCTTGTGCTCTAATATTAATTTCATTTACCATCACCTAATATCTGAGGTGGAATTACCATTCTATCCCCATTGCCCAGACAATCACCTCTGGCTCCTCTATTCATAAAGCTTGATCCTCACAGAGAGCATTTAAGCTGAGACCCCCTATCAGGCTGCCAGATGACTCTGCAGACGACTCTTCCCCTCTCTCTTCTCTATTACAGCCTGCCTCACACCCACCAACTAACAAGCCGCTGCCTTTACCATTACATTCCAGCAAACGCATGAGCGACCCCTAATCAGAGATACTTTCTCCTACAATGGATCATGTCTATCTTAGTAACTGTAACAATAATGTGGCGAAAAATAGGAATTGCTAGAGATGGCGTAGTATACAGAAACCAAATCTGATCTCTCTAACTACTTCCCCTCGTTCCTGTATATAGGAGCCGGCTGTTTGCTCTTAGGGAGATGCGCTCCTAGCCCCGGCAAATGAAATAAAAAGCTTTTACCGGTGATCGCCGCACCGAGTGTCTCATGCTGCTGAGCTGCACCGACTATTCTGCTACTTGGTCCCGCTCACTCTTAATGACTAACCCTGACTAAAAGGAGACGTAGTGATGGTGCCCCCGATTCACCTGATTCTTAGAGTTCAAGATGAGGCTGATTGACCGGGGCCCTAAAAAACCTGCAGAACAAAAAGTCAGAGGACACGAAAGAAAGAGAAAAAAGGAAAACGCTATGTAAGGGAAAGATTGTCCTTTACCTTTAGTCCTTATGGAGACAGCAATGTATAGAAATAGGAAACTTTTCCATGCGGCGGCTCAGGAGACGCGGTGCGAGCTCAGACGTGCACGTTTATACTACAAGGAATCGCTGCCCCTAGTGGTAAATGTGTCCCGGAGAGTAACTATAAACCGGGTCATTTCTTTAAGTTCATTCAGATTTTAGGGTTTTTCCACAGGGTTAGACTTTTGTGGTCTACGTTATGATTTGCTCGTGTGAAAAATACTACATTGGATATACTACTACTAGATGTTTATTCACCAGGATTAGGGAACACTGGTCCATTCTGTCACCACAGGTAATGGTTGCCCCAGGTTGCCCATGTTAGGGAATGTCATAATGGGAACCCCCAGGGCCGGATCATAGGGGGGGCACACGGGGCGTGAGCCCTGGGGCCCCCACCACTTTGCCCTTAAGAGGGCCCCCACCAAATGTGGGCGATCACCAACAGTGTATTTTGCTCCGGGCTCCCTGGGCTGAATCCCACCGATCAGTCTATGGCAGAGAGAGGGAACCCCTGCTCTGCCATAGATGATCGGATGTAAATAAAGACGGCCGCACCCTGCCGCCATCATGGCGCCACCTGTAGCATCATCATCATGTAGCGTCATCTTTGTTTACATCAATATCCACTCTGACACCGCGATGGAAGGCAAGGAGGTCGGCGCACATTGGGGGAACGATGGAAGGTGAGCACAATGTTATTATTTTACCTATGACTGTATATAGTTATTATAGGGGGATTGTATATATTTATTATAGGGGGACTGTATATATTAATTATGGGGGGTGTATATAGTTAGTTATTATAGGGGGTGTATATAGTTATTAT